>JAQZBX010061787.1:0-17031 GCA_029593785.1 Cabassous unicinctus
GAGAGAGAGAGAGAGAGAGAGAGAGAGAGAGAGAGAGAGAGAGAGAGAGAGAGAGTGAAAGGGAGAGAGAGAGAGAGAGAAAGAGCAGGATCCTCCAGCAGAGAAATCCTTAACTCACCCACCTGAGATTCAATGTCTGGTGTTGGATGGGCATTCGGTGGTGGCAGGGGGCAGATTCCTCACCAACCAATCATTCTCAGTGTGACTCCAGTCCAAGATTTTGGCATCAAATGTTGGAGAAAAGTGGCATTCACTGGGATGCAGAGATTGATGATTGCAGGTGGAAAGTTTATTGGGAAGCTCTCCCAATGGAGGAGGTCTGGAGAGTAGACTTCAGCCCACCCCTGGCAGAGGCAGTCATGAATTTACACACTACATCTATAGGAGAAAAAATGCCTAAACAGTGGGAGGGGGTTGGGCCTTGGGTAATACCTGAGGGCCAATAAGGAACTGTAGAGGTGGATTTTTTTCTTGAATGGCTAAGGGGTGGTGGGCTAGGGGTAGTGAATTCTAAACATGCAGGAGGGGTTGGTGGTTCCATAAGGCTCCTTTTTCTATTCTTGTGAGGAAATGAGCTGTACCTGAGCATGTGGGCTATGGGTTCTTCAACCAATCACGTAAGCTCTGGAAGGGCTGCTCTATGTTACAGGAATGCAAGTTACTGTTTGTTAACCATTGTAAACCTTGTGATCAGTTAATCATTATAAACATTGTAAGGGAGAAACCTCTAACACATTTATAGATTCAATGCAATCCCAATCAAACTTCCAAAAAGACTTCTTTGCAGAAATGGAAAAGTCAATCCTCAAATTAATATGGAAGGGCAAGGGAACCCAAATAGACAAAGCCTTCTTGGAAAAGAAGAATGAAGTGATATGACTCACAATTTCCAATCTTAAAACTTATTACATACCCACAGTCATGAAAACAGCATGGTATTGATGCAAAGACAGACATGTAGAACATTGTAATTGAATTAAGATTTCAGAAACAAACCCTCAAATCTAACTTCTTTTTGCCACACTTGTCAAAACCACTGAGTTGGAAAAGAATAGTCTTTTCCACAAATACTGTTGGGAAAATTGGATGTCCATATGTAAAGAATGAGGGTGACCTCCTAATTCGCAATCTATATAAAATCAAATCCAAAATTGATCAAAGACCTAAATATAAAAAGTAAAATGATAAAACTGCAAAAGAAAATTTAGTGAAGCTTCTTCAGGACCTAGTTTTAGGCAATGGTTTTGTAGACATTACACTCAAAGTCTGAGCAACAAAAGAAAAAGCAGATAAATGGGACCTAATCAACATTAAAAACTGCTGTGTATCAAAGGACTTTATCATTAGAGTTAGAAATAAATTTACCTAATGGAAGAATATATTTGAAAACTACTTACTGATAAGGAATAAATATGCAGAATATATAAAGTAATATTTCAACTCAACAAAAAGACAAACAACCCAATTAAAAAATGGGCAAAAGAATTGTAAAGACAACTCTACAAAGAAGATCATCCCCAAATCCTCAAGATTAAAAAATGAGCAAACATAGGGGGACAATGAAACCATGGAACAACGTAGATCTTATTATTGTAGTAACAGAAGAATTGTAATATTGATATAAAGATAGTGGTTACCAGAGGTTCTGAGGGGAGGGTGAGGGAAGAATAGGTAGAACACTGGGCATTTTTAGATCATTGGAATTGTTCTGCATGATATTGCAAAGACAGATACAAGTTATTATACATTTTGTCAAAATTTAATATTGTGGGAAGCGGTTGTGGCTCAATGGATAGAGCTCCCGTTTACCATATGGGAGGCCCCAGGTTCACTTCCCGGGGCCTCCTTGTGAGAGCAGGCCTGCCTGCGCGGCATGGTGGGCTGATGCAGCAGGAACTCACAGCAAGGGGGAGATAAGCAGACACAGAAGAAACACACATCGAATGGACACAGTAAAACACAAGCAGCAAGGGGGGGATAAATAAATAAATAAATCTTTAAAAAAAAAAAAAAGCTTAATATTGTAAGTGCAAAGTGTAAACCATAATGTAAATGTTTACATATTGCCTCATCAATTGTAACAAATGTATCACACTAATGTAAGATCTTAATTATAAGGGAAAATGTGGGAGGGGAGGGGTGGGGTCTATGGAAATCCCCTACATTTTGATGTAACTTTTATGTAATCTAAAAATTCTTTAAAAATAAAGATAAATATATTTTTAAAATGATGATACACAAATGGCCAAACAGCACATGAAAAGCTATTCAACATCATTAGCCATTAGGGAAATGCAAATCAAAACCACAAGGAGATCATTTTTCACATCCATTAGAATGGCTACTATTTTAAAAATGGAAAATTACAAGTATTGGAGAGGATGTGAAGAAATAGGTACACATTCATTATTGATGGAAATATAAAATGGTGCAGCTGCTGAGGAAGACACTTTGGCAGTTCTTCAAAAAGGTAAGTATGGCATTACTATATGACCCAAAAATCACAAATACAGGCATAGAACCAAAGAGAAGAAATAGCAAGTACTCGAGGAGATATTTGCTCTCCAATATTCATAATGACATTATTCACAATTGCCAAAACATGGAAGCAGCCCAAGTGTTCATCAGCCAATGAATGGAAAAGCAAAACCTGGTATATATAATAAACAGAATATTATTCAGCCATAAAAAGGAATAACAAGATAAGTGAAACTTGAATACATCATGTTGAGTGAAATAAGCAAAAGTGAAAAGGGCAAATATTTTATGAACTCATTTCATAATATAATAATATATGAATAAGGAAATTCATGAAGTCAGAAACTGCAATATAGGTGGCCAGGAGCCATCATGTTAGTAGAGATTCATGTGTTAATGCTTAAATTATACAGATTTTCTTTTTAGGGTTATGGAAATTTTTGTTAATGGATGGTGATGACAATAACACAACCTCATATATATATTTAATAACACTGAATATATTTAAATTTTTAAAAGGGAAAATTTTAGTTGAGTATACATTATTAGAAAATCATTTTTAAAAGGAAACAACATAGGAACTGTACAATATAAAGAGGGTACCCTATTTTAACCATTGACTATAGTTAATAATGCAATTATAATAATATTAGTTCATCACTTGTAACAAATATATCACACCAATATAAGGTGTTAGTAGAGGGGTATATGAGAACTCTATTTTCTGCATGATTTTTCTGTAAATGTACAAGTTTTCTAATAAAATATATATTCTAATGACACATATTAAACCATCAGAAATAACAATATAGTAAAATGATGTGATTTGAATATGTCCTATTGTTCTTCTTAAAGGATATAATAAGAGTTCATGGACAATGATGGATAGGAAATGATCATCCATGTTTACCAATAAGAGTTCAGGGACAATGATGGACAGGAAATGATCATCCATGTTTACCAATATCTTACAACTACTTTCAAATCCATTATGCTAGGATACTTTTAGCAACATATTATGGGAAAAATATGTATCTTTATGTATCATCCTCCAAAATTTGAACTGTTATAATTTTCCTAAGCTAGGTTGACTAAATTCTTTGGAGTAGATTAATTGAATAACACAAATCAACATTTCTCAACAAATAATGATGCCATTACAAGTGTGATTGAATTAAATGTGTCTATGAAAGACCAAGATATCACTTGCAGAAAAATTAGATAGACAGTGAATTCATATTTGCAATGAAATGAAAATAATATTTGACAAATAGATTTCATTGAATTGGCCAGGCTGCAGCATGTCTGAGAAGAAAAAGTGGTGAGAAATTAGAGGAATACCTGAAATCAGCACTCCCCTTTGCATAATTAAGTGTAGCCAATATAAAGTGCCAAAAGATCACTGTGTGGTTTCCAGCAGAGTGCATGCTTTGTCAAAAGCAGATGTGTTAATACTGAAACCCCAATTTTATTCCCAAACCATCCAAAACTCTCAATTGTTCAGAACCTTCATACCTTCACAAAATGACCAAACCTTGAAAATCCCAGTCAGCTTTCCAATTCTAAATAATTTCCTAGTTCTCTGCCCTGTAAGTGACTTACTAATTTTCTTGGCAGAGAATATTTTACTACAAAAATGAAGACCAAGACCTGTGTCTTTCACTAGGATTATTATCACTTCCTTATTTTTAAGTGTTTAGAATCAGTGGCAGGTTCCTTAAAAAGCATTTTCACTTTCTATCAAAAAGCACCTCCCTGGAACCTTCTATAGTGATCCTGTGACATCTTTGTTCCTGAGGCTGTAGATGAGTGGGTTGAACATAGGAGTGAGAATGGTGTAGTAGGCAGACATAGACTTGTCCTGCTCAGGAATGTGGTAACAGTGATGCAGCACGTAGTGTATATGGCAGACAACTACCATGTGTGAGGAACAATTGGCCACTGACTTCCACTTCCCCTCCAACATACTCATTCTGTAAACAGTGATGACAATCTTTGTGTAAGAGGCAGAAATGATAGAGCAAGGGATAAGAAGCATCATAATGCAGCAGACATACATGGTCATTTCATATGCTTATATATCTTTACAGGAGAGCTCCAGAAGGACCAGGACCTCACAGCAAATATGGTTGATTTCCCAGATTTTCTCAGATTTTCATGGAAAGGGAAATGAATAATGACTTGGGAGGGGGCAAGAATCCATCTATGGACATTTCCATCAGGCTGCCACCACTATCAACATGCAGATCTTGCAGCTCATGAGGATAGAGTATTGTAGAAGATTGCAGATGGTCATGAAGCAGTCATAGGACATGTGTCCTAGGAGGAAGAACTCAGCCCCTGTCAAGGCCAAGTAGGGGAAGTTCTGGAAAGTGAACACTTCAAAGGATTTAGCCACTTGGCCAGCCTACTGGTTGACCAGCATCATAGGCACAATGGTAGAAATGTCCAGGGCATCAATGAGGCAAAACTGGTGAGCAGGAAATACATGGGGATCTAAGACCCCTCTAAATTAGAAACAGAGAGGCCATCATCATTCCAAAATCCTCAGGGTTGGGGAATGAACAATGGACAAAATTAGATTTATTATTATTCTATTATAGAAATTATTATTCTAACAATGGAAGAACTTTTTTCATTGATAAAAGGCAGTGGCCACCAGAGGTTCTGAGGGGAGAGAGAGAGAAGAATAGATGTAATACAAGGGCATTTTTGGGACATTGGAATTGTCCTTATGACATTGCAATGATGGATACAGGCCATTATACATTTTGTCAAAACCTACAAAATCATGTGGGGCAGAGTGTAAACTATAATTTAAACTATAGTCCACACTTAGTAACAATGCTTCAATATGTTTTTATCAATTGTAACAAATGTACTACACTAATGAAGGATGTTGTTAACGTGGGAAAATGTGGGATGGGATAGGGAGGGACATATGGGAGAATCCCCTATATTTTTTTGTAACATTTGTGTAATCTAAAGCTTCTTTGAAAATATAAAATATGTATATATAATATATATGTACACATAAAACACTGAAAGGACCTAGCTCTGTAGAAGACATTAAAGCACAAATGCAACCAAGATTAGAAAAAAACTGGTTCTTTTCCTAAAATGGAAGCCACATTCATCAATTATGTGAAGAACTGCTTCTGGTTGACTGACCAGGAGGCCTTTCAAGATCTCTGGCAGTGGAGGAAGTCTCTTTAAGAAAATAGTTTAAACAATTTAACATTTTCTGTTTTATTTCATTTCTATATATTTTGTTGAAACTGGAGTTTTTTAATACAGTTTAACAATTTTAAAAAAACCTAAGTGACTGTGTTGTATATAAAGTCAGCAATAGTAAAGAAAAAATATATATCCACAGCAAACTTTTTTAAGGTTAAGGATTTTTTTG
Source organism: Cabassous unicinctus (assembly GCA_029593785.1). Lineage (NCBI taxonomy): Eukaryota > Metazoa > Chordata > Mammalia > Cingulata > Chlamyphoridae > Cabassous > Cabassous unicinctus. Next base: position 5,885 of record JAQZBX010061787.1, read on the forward strand.
TCCATTTTTTAAATGCTATTATTGTCAAGGGGAGACATACTTTCCCAACGTATTTGGGAGTTAAATTTATCAAAGTAGTCTATGTTTCCATAAATAATTTAAGAATATGATCATTTAATTCAATTGCATGGGGGTTAAAAGTACTATTACAAATATTAGTTAAGTTTTTTTAATAAATTTACCCTGTGCCAAGTTGTCTACTGAATGCTTCATGTCTATTGACTCATTGATCTTCACAATAAACCTAAGAAGTGAGTTGATGTTATGTCCTCTTTTACTCATGGCAGAACTGACAGTAATATGCCTGTAATCACTTAGACAGTGAATCACAGGGTTGTTTGTGCCAGGCAGTTTCATTTCAGAGTCTGTGCTCTTAGCCTCTACCCAAAACAGCAGCTAAACATTTACAATAGTTATCAAATAAAATTCACCAACAATATGTATCTATTAAAATTTTAAGTATACACACTCATTAAAGTGACTAATGTTTTTAGTACATAATTAGGACTGATGCTTTTATTAAGAGGGGGATCAACTGTTTTCATTTTTATCTTCTTTTTGTACCAATTTCATAATCTCTGATGCCAGACATAAATTTACAGAATTTACATAAATTTACAGACATATTTATTTATTATTTAAAATCTGCCTTGTGTTTTTTTTGTTTTGTTTTGTTTTTGTTGCTGCCTTTTCCAGTTCCCATTAATAGAATCCAGTAGAAAAATGCTACCCCCTTTGTGAAATAGCTTAAATATTAGTAATATTTCATCTGCTTTCATACATCCTGCATGTCAGGCTTAACTTTCCAAAACCCTAAGATCCCAGTAACAGAGGGAATCTGGGTGTTGCTTTACAAAGCCAAATAACTTTCAGTGTCCTCCATTTTCTCTGATTCCTACCATTTTTAAACTTCTGTTACCTTTAGTGTTTTTCTACTTGGTCTTTTAGAACAAGAAACAACAAAGGGAAACACTTAAGACTTCCACATTTTGCATCTGGCCTTGCCCTAATGTTTGCACATAAAAGGTCTAATACGTCAAAGAGCAAACCTCCTTTGTGAGAACTCTGCTACTGAATCACACATTTGCTTAAATTACTTACATGCTGTTTTATGGTAGAATCATGATGAGATAGACCTATTTTTAGAATTTCTGCTCTGCACAGATTGTGTTCATTTGCTGTTGTTTAAAATAATTGCAAATAATCAGAAAACTTCTGGAATAATTTTGTGGCTTTATACAGGCATTCACTTTAGATTTGAAGTATTAGACATACAGCAAAACAAAATCTAGTTATGTGAACTGAATTTTTTTCCTGGGTATGACATTAATTTTGTGAATCTGGATGTTTTCCCTTAACACTTTGAGTTAAATTTTTTCTATATACTATGTTTAGGTAACAAAACATTCAGGGGGCTTTTAAGATCATATAAGCAATTACAGTAATGGGTGAAAAAGTGTTATACAATGCAAAAATAGATTGCCAATTATACATATAAATATGTAAATTATTTCAAAACAGTTGGTAAGTTTATGAGGATTCCCAATTATTTAAGCAATCTGTATGTTCAACTAAAGTCTATGCATTTGAATTTTAAATGCCTCTTGGTCTTCAGTATAAAAAGTCAGGCACTCCTGAAGAAGCTATTTCATCAGTTAAATTTAGTATTTCCTCTAGATATCTTTTCACCCAAAGGAAATGGTTTTTCATATGTTCTCAGAAAAATGTGTTTATCACATTTAAGCTAGCAGAGGAGCTTCATATCTTTGTCTGAGGAGCATTGATGTCCTTGGCCTGCAAATTATGTGAATATAAGGGGGAAAAGTTTGTTACTGGATAAAGTTGGCATAAATTTATTGGATGTAATTGTCTTTAAATGTTACTTAACACTTTTTATTAAACAATACATCAAGAGAAAGCAATGTGTGTATTCCATCCTGACATGTGTATATATTTTATTTAATTTTAATTTTTAAAGGGTACAAATTTGGATGAGTAGGGATGATTGCAAATTTTTTTCTCCTACATCACTACAATTTGAGATTAGGTATTATCACTGCCCAGGACTGTGATTATCACTAAGCCTATACTATAAATCAAGTGTCAATAAAATCTCTGAGTTGTAAAATAACAGCTTTGCTCAGTTTCTATATAATCACTGGTATGAACTTTCTGACAAATGGGAAGAACATTCTCCATTCTCCTTCAAGGCAATATTTCTATTATTAGAACGTTCTTTGCTAGCTCCAATTTAAACCTACTCGTTGCAACTTCCTTCCCTGTTCTCTGAAAAACTGTTTCTGCTCAGAAACAATTCTCGCCCTTTTTACCTTCAATCCTTCATCATGTGAATATGTCTACAAATTCTTTCTTCATCCCACTCTGCAAGGTTATGTTTACCCAGTTGTTTTATGCGTTCATATATGAATTCCTTAGCAAAGTTTTCAAGATCCAGGTATTTATTTGGAATGGTCTTTTGCAATGTCAATTTTAAAATGCAATATCTCACATTCAACAGATTGCTCTAGGTGTAAATTTTCCAGTGCAATGTAAACAGGAAATATTACATTTTCTGCTTTAGTAGCAGACATATCACACTGTTGAGTCATTATATAGATATATATTTAAATATTCAATTGTATTTTCAAAAGAAAGATTCTTAAGCCAATTTAGTCTGTAGCTGTTTAATTTTGAAATAAAATTAAAACTTTACATATATTCCTAAATCTCGGTTGTTTTCCTAAATTTTGCTCAGTATTTCAACCAACTGGAATCACTAAAAATATAATCAGTCTTAAAAAATCATAAAATTATTAAATGATAAAATGTTAATGCACCTAGAAAATTTCATAAAATCTCCATAAAATATTTGAGCCATCGTTCTGGAGGAGTGACTCCGAAACACATATTCCTTTGTCTATCACATAACCCTCCTGCCATAAATAGTATCAGGTCCCCTTAAGAGAACACGAACCAAGTTCAAAAACACAGCTAGAGAGAACAACATTTTCCAATGGGTATTTATTCTATTCCTTGCTGTATTGGAAACTAAAATGTGTAGGAAACTAGAATGTTGCTATCTGCATGTCTTTTGAAATAATTAGGAAAAATTATTTGTAATATATTTGTACTGCTGACTGTAAGTAAAGGGCTTGTGTTTGAAGTTAAGAGGGGCTCAATGTGTCTGCCTGATGCCAAATATGCTTATACAAGCACATTTAAGTCCCTTTACCTAAGTGTCCTCATCTCTAAAAGAGGCAAGGTTACAATGGAAATTGTACCAATGCAAAGAGCACCACAAAGATGATAAGAAAGGTTGGTTCACAGCCCTAATTTGGTTTCTGTAAACTAAGATTAAGCACAAGTTTTTCACTTAACCCTTCTTTGCCTGTCAAATAGTATTGTTCCTATGCTATCTAATCCATAAGGAAAAGGTTTTCTTAAAAAAATTAAGCAAACAAAAAAATGAAAAACAGAGGTGCAAAAGGATCTGCTAAAATTGCAAAGACATAAATGAGAATTTTATAGAAAACAAATTTCTTCAAACTATTACACTCAGTAACACCCTTACACCTGAGATTTGCAATATGTACTCCAGATAATATCCCAGGAAAAAAGAATATACAACCTGCTTCTCAATGCTTTTGCAACTGATGGAGGGGAACACAAGACAGTAATCCCCTCATTGAATATGCACTTGAAGTTTGCAAGCCCCAAGTTGTGCACAACTTTGCCTCTATTTCCTTGGATCCAGCTTGTTTTGAAGTCTTGTTTACATTGTATAAAAATAACCAATTCTGTCAGACCACTATGAAATATTATGGCTGCTCAGTCATTTTCTCATTCATCAAATATATACTGTGTAACTAATACATGCAATGTTAGGTGTTCATCAGCATTTGGTCTGTTGCATCATGATCTTCCTGAGTCATTTTGAAGGCATAGATTTTATATTAAGGGAATATGGAGAGAGATTAAACAAACAGTGGGTGTAAGTTTAGTGGAATTTTGTATATGATTTACTGAAATACATAACTTTAATCAAATATTTTGCATTCTTTATGGAGAACACAAAATTATTAAATACAGTAATTAAATTGTGAAAATACCTAAAATAATTTATTATTTTTTCCTAAACTTCTTCCTCCTTTTTTATCCTCATCATCCACCAATTCTTCATATCTTTTCTTATCTATGTAATATTAAGGCTAGTTATGAAAAGCAGCATGTTACATATGTCTCTTGGCGTGCATTAGTAATGTAATATGTTATTTACATAAAAATCACATAAATGTCCCCATTTAATGCTAGTCAGTATTTCAAGTAAAGAAGATGATCTCTATCACTTACTTAGTGCTGAGTCCTCTACAGATAGCCACTGTGAGTAGAAACCTTCAAAGTTCAAAGGTACAGATGGTTATGAATAATTTAGCAAAGCAAAACCTCACCAGCAAACTACAAGAACTTTATGTCACTAAAATTTAGTGGAGAGTGAATAGTCTTCAGAAGGAAGAACAAGATTTGTTAGTAGAATGAAAAATGTTTAGGCTTAGTGGATTTTATTTTTCCTCCAATTTATATGAAGATGGAAAAGAAAACAATACACAAACAATTCACAATCATGTTTATCCATTACAAAAGGATTTGGGGTAAGATGGGGGATTCCTTCAAGATCTGGCCCATCCTCTTACCCATATGCCATCTGAATAATTTCCCTGAAAAACAAGTATGCAGAGATTTGAAATTTGAGGTTATGAAATTGACATGACTGGTATATAGATTTGATATATCCCTAGTAACTGATTATTGAGTTAGCACAGAGATGTGAAACAGTTACCAAGAGCTATTTTTATAATGTAACTCTCTAGAAGGCAAAGACATTTAAAAATAAATTCCACCCTGGAAATTCCTGAAACATTTTTCATGTCCTTGTACAAACCATAAACAAATCTCAAGACTTCTAGAACATTGTGATAAACCCTGCTTCCTCTCTTTAAATGGGACCTATTTCATAAACAAAGAGGTACCATAGTTGTGAAAAACTAACAAAGCATGGGGAAAGTTGCAGACCATTAAGATTGAATTTGTCTGTATGCACTGTTTTTTGAGTTCACAGGTGCAGAGAGGAGCAGCCAGAGTAAAAGTAGGGAAGGGTTTAAATAATTTTCTGAGAAGGCCTTATTCATCATCTCCCAGGCAGTGATGTGTCCCTGGAAAGAGCAAATCTTTTCCTGTAGACAGCAGGAGACATTAATTAGATCAACTTGCCACAACCAATTAGATGTACAGGCACAGTGTGAAGGAGAATGAATCTTAAAGTCACATGGGCTTTGAGAAAAGCGTTTCTACTGCTGATCTCTAAAGTTTAGGCTCATTGATTTCCTGAATATTTCATCAAAAATTTCACCCATCAACTCTTCTTCAGAGAAAAATATGAAAACAAATGTGAAAAGCATTAAAAAAGATTAAAAGTAGTTCAATTATTTTTTGTGTTTTACCATTTTTTGGTCGTTAAATAATTATTATTTCTTCCAAGTATAAAAGCAATACATAGGCACTGGAGAAAATATGGAAAAGTTAAAAACTTTCAAACTAACCATAATAACAAGATAGTTATCAAAAACATACCAGATTATATAGATAGATAAATAGATCACAATCATACATATGTATACACATGTAGCATTTACAAACTCATATGTATAAGTGTGTGTATGGATATGTTTATATATAATCTGACAAATTGCAGAGTTCAAAAAGTATGTCAAAAAAGATAATGTGAAATGTACTTCAAAACGTGACATCCAATATCCAGAGCATTATACCATATGAATATGTATAATTTTATTTAATCATTGCCACATTTTTACATATATGTTGTTTCTTTGCATTTTTATTATCATCAATCTAATTGAAACATATTCATTAACTATACAATTCATCTAAATACACAATAATGGCATTTGTTTTAATCAAAGAGCTGTGCATTCATCACTTCAATCAATATTAGAGTATTTCATTACTTCACAAAACAACAACAAAAAAAAAAACAAAAATCCCTAACCCTTAGTAGTTACCTCTCAATCTCTATTTCTTTCCCCTGCCATACATAACTGCTAATCTATTTCCATCTCCGTTATTTATTTCTATTTATATTTTGTATAGGAGTAAAAACATGTAGTACTTTTTCTCCAATTTCTTTCACTTAGCATACTTTTTTGCATACTTCCTTTTATCCTTTACCATTTATGGAAAATTATTAGTATATTACTGTACACTGCTGTACAGTTTGCTTTGGTTGTATTTTTGCACAAATAGCACCCTGATATTAACAGCTTGTAATATTAACATACATTTTTTTCTGTTTCAGAAGAAAACACTCTTCTATATGCACTAACTGTATTCATTTTTCACAAGAGGATCTGCTACTCAATACAGTCCCATGATTCATTTTTAAACTCTCCCTCTAGCAATATACACAACATAAGACCTTCCCTTCCAGCCACTATGATACTATATATTAGTGATGTTACCTACAAACAGTATGATATGCTTTCACCATTCCCATTGATTTCCATACATTTATAAATATCTTTTTACCAATTCTGCACAGATTAAACCACAGCTTTACATTCTCTAACCTCATTCTTTTTTTCTTGGCCTATATTCTATCTATTAACTCCATGAATTTACACAATATATTTCATTTATAATAGCAAAATCATACAATATTTGTCCATTTGTGTTTGACTTGCTTCACTCAACAAAATATCTTCTAAGTTCATCCATGTTGTCATATGTTTCATGACTTCATTTCTTCTTACAACAGAATAATATTCCATAGCATGTATATATTACAATATGTTTATCCATCAGTTGATGGATACCAGGGATGTTTCCATCTTTTCACAACTGTGAATAATGCTGCTATGAACATTGATGTGCAGATGTCTGGCCATGTCCCTGATCTCAGTTCTTAGAGGTGTATACCTAATAGTGGTATCGCCAGTTCACATGGCAGATCTATATCTAACTTCCTTAGGAACAGCCAAAGAGATGACTTCCACAGTGGCTATACCATTCTACATTCCAACAAACAGTGAATAAGTATTCCTATCTCTTCACAGCCTCTCCAACACTTGTAGTTTTCTGTTTGTGTGTTTTATATATATATAATGGTCAATCTAGTAGGTGTGAAATGATATCTCACTGTAGATTTGAACTGCATTTTTCTAGTAGCTAGTAATATTGAATATTTTTCATGTGTCTATTATTGCCATTTGTATTTCTTTGCAAAAATGTCTACTCAAGTCATTTGCCAATTTTTATTTGGGTCATTTATCTTTTTTTTTTTAATGGTAAGATCTCTTAAAATATCATGAATATTAAACATTTGTTGGATATGTGATTTCCAAGTATCTTCTCCCATTGAGTAGGTTGCCTTTTCACCCTTTTGACAAAGTACTTTGAGGTGAAAAAATGTTTAATTTTGAGGAGATCCCATTTATCTTTTTTTTTCTTTCAATGCTTATGCTTTTGGTGTAAAGTTTAAGAGACCCCTACCTAACACAAGATCTTGAAGGTATTTCCTTGTATTATCTTATAGGAGATTTATGGTCCTAGCTTTTATTTTTATGATTTTGATCCATTTTTAATTGATTCTTATATGGGTTCTGAGATAGGGGTTCCCTTTCATTCTTTTGGTTTTAAGATTTACAGTTCTCCCAGTACCATTTGTTGAAGAGACTCATCTGTCCCAGGAAAGTGGAGTTGGTAGACTTTTCAAAAATCATTTGACTGTAGAGGTGAGGGTCTATTTCTAAGCTCTCAACTTGACTCCCTTGATCAATGTGTCTATCTTTATACTAATATCATGACGTTTGACCACTGTATCTTTGTAATACACTTCAAGGTCAGGAAACATGTGTCCTCTGAGTTTGCTCTTATTTTTAGGATATTTTTTACTGTTCAGGGTCCCTTTCCCTTTCAAATATATTTGGTAACCAACTTTTCCATTAAAGTAAAATAAACTGTTGGGATTTTGATAGGGATTGTGTTGAATCTATAAATAAGTTAGGGTAGAATTGACATTTTCATGATACGTAGTCTTGCAATCCATGACAAGGGAAGTCTTTCCATTCATTTAGGTCTTCTTTAATTTCTTTTAGCAATGTTTTGCACTTTTCTGAATGTAGAGAATGTACATCCCTGGTTAAATTAATGCTTAAATATTTGAAAACTTTGTTGCTATTGTAAATGGATTTTTTAAAATTTCCTCTTCAAATGGTTCATTGTTAGGGTATAGAAACACTACTGATTTTAATGTGCTGCTTTTGTATTCTGCCAATTTGTTGAACTCATTTATTAGTGCTAATACCTTTGTCCTACATATTTTGGAATTTTCTAAATATAGGAACAGGTCATCTGCAATTATGAGAGATCTACTTTTTTTCCATTTGGATGCATTTTATTGCTTTTTCTTATTTAATTGCTCTACGTAGAAATTCTAGGGAATTGTTGAATAACAGAGGTGACAGTGGCATCCTTATCTTGGTCCCAATCTTAGAGAGAAAGCTTTCAAACTTTCCCCATTCAGTATGATGTAGGCTATGGGTTTTTCATATATGCTCTTTATCATATTGAGCAACTTTTATTCTATTCCTAAATTTGAAGTGTTTTTGTCATGAAAAGATGTTGGGGGATTTTGTAAAATGCCTATTCTGTGTTAATTGAGATGCAAATGTGTTTTTTTCCAATGAATTCTTAATGTGATATATTATGCTACTTGATTTTCTTGTGTTTAACCACCCTTGCATACCATGATTAAAATCCACTTTGTCGTGATGTATAATTATTTTAATTTGTTGTTCAATGCGATTTGCAAGTAATTTGTTGAGAATTGTTGTATCTCTGTTCATTAGAGAAATCATTATCTAATTTTCTTTTCTTGTAGTATTTTTGTCTGGCTTTGATATTATGGTTATATTCGCTTCATAAAATGTGTTGGTTAAAGTTGTTTCCTCTTTCATATTTTGGAAGAGTTTAAACAAGATTGCTATTATTTCTTGAAATATTTGGTAGATTACACTTGTGAAGCGATCTGACCTTGGACTTTTTATTTTTGAAAAAGATTTTGATGACCAGTTTGATCTCTTTACTCCTGAGTGGTTTCTTGACTTCTTGTGTTTCTTATAGTGTCAAGGTAGGTTGTTTGTGTATTTCTAGGTATTTGACCATTTCATCTAGATTATCTAATTTGTTGGCATATAGTGTCTCATAATATCCTCTTATGTTCCATTTTCTTTCTTGGGCAACATTCATAATAATGCCCCCTTTCACTTTTTAGTTTATTTATATAAAATTACTCTTTTTTTCTATATTAGTTGTGACAGTTTGGTATTGTTTATGAATTCCAAAAATAGATGTTGAATTTTGTGTGTAAACTGCTCTATTCCTCTGGAGGTATTAGATTGTATTAGATTCAGAGGTTTCACTTTTACCTTATTAAAACAAGATCAGGACTTTTATTTGATCATGTCATTAGGGTGACTCGGTTTGAGACCCTGCTAGCCCCGCTTTGTGGGCTATATAAAAAGATGATCACTCAAAGACAGGAAAGTAAATACACAGAGAAGGAGAACACAGCAAGTTTAGCTTTGGATGCTGGCACCCTGGGGAAAGAGCAGAGCCATTCACCTGATAGTTTGTAGCTGAAGAGACCAGACCCCTGAATAGCTGAGAAAGCCCAAAAAGAGAGATGAGCCTTATGCTAGCTTACAGCTGAGATTGGAAGAAGCTGGATCACAGAGCCTTTGGAGAAAGACAAAGGCTGAACCCTAGCAGAGACCAGTGGCCATCTTGCTCCAACACTTGGCAATAGTCTTTGGTGAGGGAAGTAACTTACTTTTTATGGCCTTGTGACTGTAAGCTTCTACCCAAAATAAATTGGGTAGAATAAATAAAAACAAATAGATTTCTGGTATATTGCATCAGCATCCCTTTTGCTGACTAATACATTAGTCTATCTAATGGTATGTTAACTTATTGATATTGTCAAAGAACCAGCTTTTGGTTTTGTTGATTTTCTTTATTTTTGTTGTTGTTGTTGTTCTCAATTTCATTGATTTCTGCTATAACTTTTGTTATTTCTTGCTTTCTGCTTGCTTTGGGATTAGCATGCTGCTCTTTTTCTACTTCCTCCAGTGTCTAATTAGGTCTTTGATTTTAGTTATTTCTTCTTTTTTAAAGTAGGTGGTTAGGACTACAGATTTCCCTCTCAAAAAGAAGTCTTTTCACAGGATCCCAGAAGTTCTCCTATGTTGTATTCTTGTTTTCATTCATCTAGTTATACGTAATACTTTCTGTGGCAAATTCTTCTTTGGCCCACTGATTGTGTGAGTGTTCTTTACCATCCATATCTTTGTGAATTTTCCACTTTTGCACCTATTATTAATTTCCTGCATCCTTCTATTAAGCTCAGAGTAGATACTTTGAAAAATTTCAATCTTTATATATTTATTTGGACCTGTTTTGTGATGTAATATATGGTCAATCCTGGAGAAAGATCCATGAGCACTTGAAAAGAATGTATAATCTCCTGACTTGTGGTCCTATGATGCATATAGGCCTTTTAAATCCAGCTCAATTTTCTTATGGTTCAAGTTCCCTGTTTCCTTGTTGATCTTCTGTTCAGTTGTTCTGTATATTGATGTGAGTGGCATGTTGACATATACAACTCTGTTTTTATTATTATTTTTAAAGAAGTTTCCAATTATATATATGTTTCTTCAAAAATATAGGGGAATTGGGATTGTGGGAAGATGGCATTGGATTAGACAGGCAAGGCTCAGCTCTCTCACAGAAACAATGGAGAAGGAGTCAAAAGCTGCCCAAGAGACATGCTTTAGGGGTCAGCAGACTAAAACAGTTTTTCACAACTCCCAGGAAGGTAAGTGTAATGGTTAGGCTAATGTGTCAACTCGGCCAGGTAATTGTGTCCAGGTGTTTGTTCCAACAAGCCCTGGGCTAATTGTAATACAAGAGCATTTATGGACTTCAATCACCAGTGAGTTTACTGCGTGGATGGCTGATTACATCTGCATCAATCAGGGAGATTACATCATCAATGGCTGGCGCTTTTATCCAAT
>JAQZBX010061788.1:0-17031 GCA_029593785.1 Cabassous unicinctus
TCCTGAAAGTGACAGAGTTGGATTCAATTATGGGTTCCCTACACATGGCTCATCTGTACCTTTTATTTAAACCTATACTTGCTGTTGGAGTTTATAGGTGTATGTCCAAGAGACTGGAATCTTTGAGCTGTCTGTGTGCTAGCTGGTTCCAGATCCTCAGCAGAGTTTTAAAACCTGCTCTCCATTTCATTGGACTCACCCAGGACAACTAACAAATAGGTGAGGATTGACAGCCACCATACCAAGGACATGAAAGAGCTTACAACTGCAAGCAAGAGAGTTCCATCCATTGGCTGTATGGGATTGGAGACCCCTCTTAATTAAAGTTGTAGTGGACATCACCATCCCAGAATCCTCCAGATTGGGGAATGAATAATGGAATAGAGTGGACTTAATGGTATTCTACTATAGGCATATTTTGATTCTAGTAATGGAAGAAATTACAACATTGATGTGGAGACAGTGGCCACTGCAGGCTCTGGGGGCCAGGGAGAGGGAAAAACAGTTGTAATATGGGGGCTTTTTTGGGACTTGGGAATCATCTTGAATGACATTGCCATGACAGATATAGGCCATTCTGTATCGTCCCATAATAAGCAGAACTGTGTGGGAGAGAGTGTAGACTACAATATGAACTATGGTCCATGCTCAGTGGCAATACCCCAGGATGCATTTATCAATTGCAATGAATGTGCCACAATAATGAAGGATGTTGTTTATGTGGGAGGGTGTGGGAAATGTGGGTAGTGGGGCATTTGGGAATCTCTGTATTGTTGGTGTAACATATATGTAATCCAAATGTATTTTTTAAAAAAACAATTTGCTTAGTATCTCTGAGTCTCACTTTACTTAGATAGTAAATAAAATAATCACCATTGAAAGCATTGTGGAACAGATCTAAGTGTTAACATGTAAAATTTCTTTTATGGTAACTGTCACCTAGAATGTACATCAAAGATGCTAATTACCCTTCTACTTTGCTTTGTTTATGTTACTAAAATTAAAGACAAAAATTAGAAGTAATGTTTTCTTTTCTACAAACTATGTTTTATAAAATGATTTGTATGCCAACATTTAGAACATGATGTTTTGTATAATTAGTATTCATTAAGTAGTTGATAAATTGATTTAACTATACTTATACTTTCAGGTTAAACATTTTTAAATAAAAATGTTTTTAGAATAATATTATATTTGCAGAAAAGTTGCACAAATATTATAGCTGTCCCCATATACTCCTCTCTCAGATTCCCCTAATATCATCTTACTTTACTATGGTACATTTGGCACAACTAAATTAACTAATTTCCATAATTTACTGAGATTTCCTTAAGTTTGACCTAACATCTTTATTCTATTCTAGAATCCCATCCAGGATACCACATTACACTTAGGCATCTTGTTTCCTTAACCACCTCCAAACAGTGACAGTTTCTCAGACTCCTTATCTTTCATGACCTTGACAGTACTGAGGAAGACTGCACAGACCTTTGGGACATCATTCCTCAGCTTGAGTGTCTTTGACATTTTTGTCATGATTATATTGGGGTTATGGATTTTAGAGAGGAAGGCCACAAAAGGAAACCTCCGTATCATTACATCATATCAATGGTATATACTAACACTATAACTCAGCCCTGTTGATGTTTACCTGGATGATTTGGCTGGATGTTACCCTTCCCCCTTACTCTTTACATAATGTACTCTTTGGAAGGAAGTCACTGTGTGTATCCCATACTAAAAGTGGTGTTTTAGCATTATGATCTCCCTCCTTGCAAGTGTAAAATCTATATAAATAATTTGGAATTGTAATATATGGGCAATTTGTCTGTTCCCCCCATCTAAATTTTATTTAATCACTCATTTATATCAGTATGGACACATGGATATTTATTTTATACTTTGGATAATATTCCAATACTGCACTATTTATTTTCTCTCACATTTTTCCAGGTTTTCCATTTGAGAGCTCTATTGTCTCCTGTGTCCCATTGATATACTTTCAACATTTTAGTTCTTACTTACCTTTTGACACTAAAATATGCTCTAGTTAATCGTATACATTCCTTGTCATAGCCTTAGAATTAAACAAATCTCCTAGAAGTCCTATTTTTTTTTATTGAACAATGGTATTAGAAACCAACGTCTGAGTACTGGATGACCATGTATCTTTATTCTCGTTAAGGTATGTTATTTAGGTACCAATTAACACCTCAATTGCAGAAATAGGCCACTATTTCCATAACCTAAAAAAACAAATTAAGCTCTTTTTCACATCTGGGTCATGTTTCTTAATTGGTATGGAAGGGACACTTCAGGAAATGACCTTCCCCAGACTCTGATATTTTGCATTATTCATGTTAAGTACTCCTCAAGGGAGGCCAAAAAATTCATTCCCCAGTCAAAATCTTGTGTGATGCTGGAGTCAGAAAGTGTAGGATGAAACTGGAGCATCTTAGTTTGCATTCTAGTAGACATGTGAGAAACCTATGCCTCTTTGAGAGATCAAAGAAATCCTTTTTCCAGAATAATCAGGCAGCATTTTAGAAGCACTTTTTCTTCTTGTCTGAGTAAGTTATTTCCAAATTACCTTGAGAAAAAAAGTGGGCACCAGAACATACTAACATCTTCATAAAATCTGGTAAGATTTTTTTGGGGGAATAACTTACTTGAATTTATTAATACTCAGAGAAAGTCAATCTGTTTAATTCCATGGTAAGTATCTAATACATATAAGGCACTGCCAAAAGATAGCATATAGTCTTTTATAGGAGTTATTTACAATCTAAAGCAAGAAGTTTAAAGTAAAATGTGTGCACATCAGTTCGTGATGGAAATGTCTGCTACATGGTAAGGGCTATTGGTAGTTGTAGTGAAAGGAACAACCAAAGAGAAATATTATATTTGGGTATTCCAGGAAATACTTTGTGGAGGTGATGATTTTGTCATTGATATAGTAGTTTGCAGATTTCCTATCTCCTCAATGAAAAGTAAGTATAAAATATTGTAGGACACCATCGAATTGTACCTATGGGAAATTCTCTTGAATCCTTCTGTTCATTTCACAAATATTGATTTAGCACCTACTTTTATTCTAGATGCTGAAATTTAACAGTGAAAAAATGGAAATCCAAGTCCTTATATTGCTTCCATTCTAATGCAAGTCAGTCTTATGGCATGACATCTTATTGCATAAAAATTATATGAAATAGATATACGTGTACATGTCTGTATCTTTATCATATGTATCTATCGTTTTCTCTCTAAATATTTAGTCAATAGAATCAACAAACAATTTTTCATTTCTCTATGCTGAAGAATTTTGACAGAAAAACTACAATTGGATCACTTCCCAGAATGCAAGAGAACCTATAAGTTAATGACAGTGCAGTGGTATTTAATGTAAAGAGCACTGAATTCCAGAACTTCCTCTATATCTGATTCACCATCTTACTCAAGCTCCTGGATAATAATCTTGCCCTAAGAATATTGTTGTTCCTCCTTTCCAGTTCAGAAGAGAGATTTTAGGTCTTAGTGTCATGTCAATGTAAACATGCAACCACTTCTACTCCTAAGATAAAATTTTTAAAATCTTTATTTATAAATGAGGGTGTGATTATGATATATTTTCAAATATTAACAAAGGACACATCTTAAAATGTAGCTCTTACCCTTTTTCTGATTCTTAGAAAGCAGTTTCTCTCCCCAAAGACTGCAGCTATTATGCTTTTCCTTGGTACTCTCCAAAATACAATCCATTCATATAAAACACAATCCTTTTATGTAATATATAGTGTGTGTATAATACATAGTATTCTACTACTAATGGAAATTTTACCATTTGAAGTGTATAATTCAGTCTTTGATTTTTGCATTGTATTATATATCTAGATACCATTTCCTAAGCATCTGCTTTGTTTTTAATCAATGATTGCATAAAAGTATCATCCCTGATTTATTCATTCCCTTTCTGATGGGCATTTAAGTTGTTTAACATCTTTTGGTATAATGCAAAGGGTTTTGTGAGTGAGAGTAAGGGTATATGTATGAAATTGAATCATTGGGCTCATGACTATGTACAGTTGTGATATTTTAGATATTGAAAACCATCCCCTTACACCCACTTGAACGCATATGAAAAATACATGAGACATAGTTTCCCACACCTTTGCCAGCAAACGTTTTGATTTAACAAACGTTCATCAAAACATCATTTCACTAATATAATAGATGAAAAGAACATCTAAGTAGAAACTGGTATAGAAATGAATGTAATTTAGTACATTTTCCTATGGATAAATCTTTTGATAAAGAGAAGGTTCTTTTATAAAATTGGTTCTCTGCCCATTATTTGTGTTGCCATTTTAAAGGCTGATTTGTGAAATCCATGTATAAAGAAAATATACTTTTAAGTATCATACGTGGTGTAAAAATATTATACCAGTTAGACACTCCATTTCCTTTGCCTATGCTATTATTTAGAAGAATAAATGTGATAATGTACATAAAACAATTTGTCCAGTGTAATGGCATATATTTAAATAAATATTAGTTCAATTTTTGTTTGTCTTCTCTTCCTGGAAGACAATATATGGGATGCTCAATAATATGGATGACAAAAATTCTATTGAAAAGCTTCAACTGTGATTTTGAACACCCTGAACTCATTTTCTATATCCTTGGTGCTTAAGCCATAAACTGAAATTTAAAAGAATGATCTGATTTAAGCCAATATCCTCCATCTCCTTATTCTTAAATAAAGATAGTCTCAGTGTCCCTTTGTATCTTAGGAAAACATGTTGAGATAGCCAGAAACATAATGACTATGGGGAAGAATTTAACTGTGGGCAACATGGTATGATTAAAAAATCACAAAACTTCAATGAGAGTTTGTATTTAGAACTGGAAACAACTAAAAAGATTTGAGAGGAAAAGTGAAAGAAAATAAACTAAGCCAAGGCAACAGCCATCCGGCTTCTAAGCTTGTGGATTATTGCATTATATTTCTCTATCACCCAACAACTCAGTAAGCTAAAATCTTATGTTTCTTGTCTCCCTATTTCTGTGAGTATGTGCATGCCTGTTGGATTTATTAAGGAAGATGATCTCAAATGTTTAGGCAATCATTTACTGGATTTTCAGAATAGAACTAGAAGTGTTTTTATGATTGGACTAACAGGTCCAAGAAATGAAAAACCTCATTGAAGGAAATTACACATAGTTTTTTTGTTATTTTTGTATCACTATCCCTAATATTGAGAGTTCCCTGATGAAACTGAAAAAAGACCTTCAGATCAGGAAATGGCCTATTTGTGCCAAATCCACAAAGTTAACATTTATTTAGGTCTAAAGAATCATTTACTTTTTCATTATTTTCCTACTGCACCCTCCTCTGCAATCAGGTCTATAGTTGTAATAAGTATTATGAATAACATTTCATTCAGGAAAAATCAATGCATGGAAAGGTAAGTGATTACCGATTTTTTTATTTCAAAATATCATTTTTATTATATAAAAATGTAAAATCCAGCAAAATCACAAATATGGAAATATTTTCCTGGGCTTTCACAATTGTTGATTTTTATTTGCTATCTCTTTTCAACACAACTTAAAACCCCACCCCATTTCCAGTCTGATTATACAAGCACAAAGTGGCAGAAAGGTCTAGAATAAATACATCAAAAGAAAAAAGACAAAGCTGTGAAGCTAAATGCATTCCAAAGGTTTTATGAAGATGGGAGAAAGTGTCTTGGAAATAAAATAGAGTAAGGCAAATTAACTGGAAGGTGTTAGCTACAGTTCTCTCTGTCATCCTTGTGGTGAAATATCAAAATTATCTCAGAAGTCAAATGATGACCAGAAAGTCCAATTATTTATTCAGTCCTGGTTGACTAAATGGGTACCTATATCAAATATGATATCATCTGATTATGGAGGGAAGAACATGCTATCATATATAATGTTGTGAGTTACTTCTTTCCTATTTTACATTCAGGATGAATGCCAAAGCACCATCTTCTGTATCAGAGAAAGATGAGTGTCAGATTAATATAATTATGGACCAAGAGTTTTTCCTCTCTGAAGATTCCATGCCTCTCCAGCCATACCTTGTAGGTGTATAAACCAGAATATCACTATGCGTTCTTATCTCTAATTCACCTAATTTGTTTTTATTTCTTCGACTTCAGTCTGGTATTGCTGGCATTTCTAATTGTGAACTCTAGTTCTCAACTCTGAAACTGTACTATGGTTTATTAAGAAGAAAGCTCCTTAAACTCAATACCAGCCTTTCAAATATGTGAGCATCCATAAATAAAATAAATAAATCATTAATCTACCTATAACACATTTGCAATTTAGTATCCATCTACATCTTGAATGCCCTCAGGGCAAGAGATCACAGTGTCCCAAGACCATTGATTCCATTTTTCCACTAGTTTTTGTCTTTAAAAATTTCAATATTTTTGAATAAGAGACTTTTCATGTACTTATATTATAAACTAATTTTTCACATTGTTTGCTTGTGTTAAGATAACTGAAACATTATTTGCATGTTAAAATGGACCTTGAGATAATCACTATGATTTGTATATTCACTACAGCAATAGAACTCTGAAACTATAAGAGTATGAAAAATAAAATAATGAATATCATCAAGAGTAAATAAAAAATAAAAAGACATCAGTGAAAAAGAACTCTTTATAGGAGAAATAAAGGCAGATGGAAGAACCGGATTTGAAGCCATTTAATGGTATGATAAAATTTTATTTTAAGATGTATTGTGTCAATGAAGGGAATAAAATTATGATAGGCATGCAGAGAATGTGAACAAACTTTGTCTCCAGATAGTAGAAGTAAGGAGAACTCATGTATGTTACAGGAATCCGCTTTCCCCCTGTAACTGAGTTGGCCAAATAAAAGGGTATTGTAGATTCCCAAGTTAGAATTGACAATAGGATTTTGGTGCCAAGCATAGACAGAGGAGATTAACAGCAGCACCTTGGATCTATCTGCCATGGGTTATATCTTGAATTGTTATATTCATTGTATTTTCTGTAGTAAAGTGTACCACAACTTTAATGACCAATTACAAGTTTTTACTTCATTTCTAATACTGCCTCTAAATTTTTTATTACAGAAACTTACCAATAATAACCATGTCTTCCTATGAAAAATTATTTAACACTAAACTCAGTAAATACTTCCAGCTTTCTTTGTTCTCACTTTTTACTCTACCTGTGAAATTAAGATGTACAGTGTCTACACTGAAGTCTCACATGAGGGGAACCATATATTTAGTAAACAATGGAAATGCCATCAATCCATCATGAACTTATGTAATCTAATCTTCCATAGCACTAACACAAACATAAACACACAAATACACACACACACTGGCTATACAGTTTTTCATAATAATTTGCATTTCAGATAAATAAATGAAGATAGGAAGTAGAGAACAAAATAAATAAATTAAAATAAAAATGAAAATATAGTTAGAATAACAGAATAAGAGAATTAGTATAGGGGAAAATTATATAGAGGAAGACAACTTAGAAGGATTTTTGTGGCTTAAAAGTATTATATCCAAATTAAACCTGGGGTAATGAAGTAATTTTTTAAAAATTCTGGGACACCATGTCCAACCCATGGACAATTTTGAAGTGACCACCTACTCCAAAAATGATTTACCTAAGAGTAAAGCTATAATTGGTAATTGTCCCTTTATTAGAGAAACATTTAGGATTTTTAGTAAGTGTGCAAGGTCTTTTCCTTATCATACTATCGATGATGCAACATCATCTCTGCATTATTTCTTGCTAAAATCCATATTTTGGCAAATGGATGTATCTAAAGTGGTTGAGCAACTTTTTCCAACATACAAGGTCCTGAGTATGATTTTCATAGCTCATAACAAACAAACAAACAAATGAAAAAAACAATCCTTACTGGGGAGCAGATGTAGTTCAGTGGTTGAGCACCTTCTTCCCATACATGAATTCCTGGGTGCAATCCTTAGGACCTCCTGAAAAAAATGCATAGCCCAAATCTAATCACAAGGAAACACTGCAGAGACCCAAATGAGGGTTAATCTACAAAGTAATAGGCCTATATACTTCAGCATTAATAAATGTACTTCAGAATTATCAAAACCAAGGACTGAAAAAGGTATTATTCCAGACTAAAGGAGGCTTAAGAGAAAGGAAAACTGATTGCAATATCTTGGCTAAATTCAGTTAAATAAAATAGCTAAAAATGTCTTTCTTTGTACTGTTCATGAAACTGAATTTGGATGGGGTTAGATAAAATATTAATATTAAATACCCTGGGGTTTTTTAAATCTAATTTTATTGTGGTTATCCAAAGAATATTTTATTCTTAGAAAATATACACTGGAGCATTAAGGGATAAAAAGGCACAAATGTCACCAATTTAACCTCAAATTATTCTAAAACAAAGTACATCTATATTACCAAATTTGAAGGAGGAAGGAAAGAGGGAGGGAGGGAGAGAAGGAAAGAGGAAGGGACAGAGGGAGGGAGGGAAAGAACAAAGCAGAACAAAGTGTAGACAATTAGTGAATCTTAGTAAAGGATGGTTATGGGGGTTAATTATAGTATCTTTGCAAAGTTTATGGTAGAATGATATGTCAAAATATGTCAAAAATAAGGAGTAAAACAGGAGGGTAACCATATCATCTACAAAAACTAATATTAAAAGTAATATTCACAGAACAAACATGTTTCTCACTAACACATTTGAAAATATTTTATTTGAAATTTAATACAAAATCATTATATAGTATAAAGTAAACAATTTTATAGTTAACTATTAATACCCTTAAATCTCCTAGAGTTTACCACCATGTACTGTATAAATAATATTCAAGAATTCACAGAAAACTTTTATGTGACAAATATTTTTTAAAACTGAGAAAAAATATTCTGAAATTTCAAACATTCATTTAAATGCTGTTGCAGATGATGAATAGTTTTAATGAAAAGGCTTTAGTTACATTCCATAGGAAAGTCTTTTATTCTTTTATATCTACACATTGAAACATTTTTTTATCTTTTTCTTTTCTTCCCTTTTCTTTTCCTTTCTATTCTATTCTTCTTTTTTATACATATCAACTATATGGAAATTTTAGTGTCAATAAATACAGAAGTTATAAGTTTCATAAATGTTCTCCAAGAACACCAAAATTAGTGGTTTGGGTTTTATTATAAATAAGTACTTTCTTTCTTTTTTTATTAGAGAAGTTGTGAGTTTACAAAGCAATCATGCATGACATACAGGATTCCCATATATCACTCAATCAACACCACCTTGCATTGTTGGGGAACATTTGCTACAAATGAGAATAGAACATACTAAAAATGATACTTATATAGTTTTATTTTAATTTCTGAAGGAGACATGTGTATAATCTATACTTTCAAACTCCCTGCCAATATTCTGTTTGCTAGAAATGAGAGGGAAAATGCAGTCTAAACCTTCATATAAAAAGTATGATGATATACATGTTTGTTTTGTAAGTTCACAACTTTTACTATACACTTGTTTATATATGTTCATGTTGAATGATATACATCAATAAATTTTTAATAAAAATGTACCAGATAATAGTTTTATATAAAAGTAATATGAAGCAATTAATATTCTGCTTCCTTCTCTTTCTTATGAATTATTCTAGGTGTTGAAAATATGAGCAATGAAGAAAATAGAAAATGTTCATTGTCCCATGGAGATTAGTACTTAGAGTAGTGAAGACAAATAATAACCATTGAGGCAAATATTTAATACACCTGGGTTAAAAAGTGCCATGAATGAAAAAAAAAGGAAAGCAAGCAAAGAGAGTGATCGTGGCAAGACCATGGAGATGGGATGTGTACTATTTAGGATAGCATAATCAGGCAAAGCACATTTGATTAGTAAATATTTGATCCAAGACTTAAATCAGTCTTTCTCATTCAGGAGAATTTTTTCTTCTAGGGGACATTTGTCAGGCATTTTTGGTCATCACAACTGGGTAGGGGGATGTTCTGGTATCTAGTTGAGAGAGTCCAGGGACACTGCAAAATAATCTGCAATACACAGGACACTCCCAATCAACAACTCAAAATATAAACAGTGCTGCTCAGACCTATACAAAAAAAAATCAAAATATAAAATAAATTTTGAGTTTACATGCAGGAGGAGAGTTCTAGGAAGATGAAATAGCAATTGTAAATGGAATACCCTTGTTTTATAGGAAGAAAATCACCAAGTCCAGTGTGGCAAGAGAAAGGGAGCAACAGAGAGAATAATTGAAGATGGGATCATAAATATACTGGGATACCTCATCATAAAGGGTTATGGGATTTCATCTGAAGTTCAATGGGAAGACATTTGAGCGATTTAGGACATGATCATATTTATGGTATAATAGGATTATTCTGATTGTCTTATTGAGAATGGAGAGTGGAAGCATGGAGGTTGGTTAGGAGGAAACTGTTATAATTTGGAAAGAGAATATGGAAGTTTGGATCAGAGTGCAGCAGTACATATAATGAGAAATAGTCTGATTATGGATACAAATTTTTTTAATGGGTGTATTAGTCAGCTCAAGGGGTGCTGATGATGCAAAATGCTAGAAATCTGTTGGTTTTTATAAAGGGCATTTATTTGGGGTAGAAGATCACTGTTACCAGGCCATAAAGCATAAGGTATTGTTTCACCAAGTCTATTGCCATATGTTGGAGGAAGATGACTGCCCAAGTCTTCAAAGAGTTCAGGCTTCCTGGATTCCTCTCCTCCCAGGCTCATTTCTCTCTGGGCTCAGCTGCTGTGATCTCTCCTCAAGGCCAGCTATAAACTATAGGTGAAAAGCTCTGTCTCTCTCCCCTAGGCTTCTGTCATGTCTAAGGAGCTGTTTCTATTGCTCTGTGTTCTTCTCCTGTGTGTTTACTTCCTGGGGTCGAACATCAAAAACTCCAACCTCCTTTCTCTGGGATGGGGTTTCTCTGAGAGTTCCTGCACCGTAAGGGGCCAGGGACTCAACCTCCTACTGATGTGGCCCGATCAAAGCCTTAATCATTATTTAATCAAGTAAAAGTAAAACCTCTGAATCCCATACACTCTAATACACCCAGAGGTAAAGACCAGTTTACAAACATAATCCAATATTTCTTTTGGGAACTCATCCATAATATCATACTGCTACAATGGGGAAGTAAATTTTGAAAAGTGTTCTGCTGGTTTATTTTAAAAATTTAACATACACTTACCATATGTCCAAACAATATATTCCTAGCTACTTAACCAAGAGAAACAATATGTTTTAATACAAAAAGATTTGTACTATAATGTCCATGGAGGCATTATACATACTAGCCAAGAGCTTGTAACACCTCAAGTGCCCATCAATAGAAAAAGAGTTAAACTTTGGTATATTCACACAATGAAATATTTCTCACCAATAAAAGGAATGACCTACTGGTATTTAGCATTGATGGTCCACAAAAATACGTTGTTTATTGAAAGAGTCTTAGGTGATATAGTATGTATGCTTTCATTTATATTAAATTCTAAGACAGGTGAAACTAGTCTGTGGTGGAAAAAAATTCAGAAATTATATACCGATCATAGTTAGGGGTGACTGGGTATTGTCTAAGAAGCAGCATGAAAGATATTTCTGGAGAGACAGAAATTTCTATAACAAGATAGGTACTTGGATTAGCTGTGTGCATTCAATTTGAGCTTTGTTATATTTTTGTGAATTTTTGTAATGTAATGTTGGAAAAATAAATTTTCTTGAACATCCAGTTGTATTAGCAATTTTACAGGCAAAATTCCATTCAATCAAATATTTGTAGTAAAGCCTGAGGTTGTCTAGATATTAGCAATGATGCATTTCATACATTTCCACTTTGAACCTGGCAACTCTCTGATATCTTAATCTGGATCGCCAAGGTGTGCCTTGCCCTTCACCCAGGAATGTTTCTTTAGCATCAGGGACAGATAGGGGAGTACACAGACCTGGTCTTCCCAGCTGTGAAACAATTAGAAAGGGAAGTTAAGTTTCCATATAAAGGTAGTCTGACCCCTGGTTGTTATGGGCTGTGCAAACAAAGGGAATTGGTGCCTAGATCCCAGGTAAAGTTAACTGGAAATGTAGAGATGAAGCAAATAATAAATTCCTAGGTAAATGGAAGAGAAGGAGAATTGATTCTTCTATGAGAGCAAGTAAGATAATAAATGGGGGAACGAAGTTTGTTGAAATCAAATATGGGTCTCAGCAAGCCATTAGGAGATGCTTGAAAATGAACCAGGCACAAGGAGAGTATTATTCATCATGCTGAGATGGTTTAGATACCTATAATATTCTCTCTGTTATGAATATCTTTTCAATCTTTTTTCCTTTCCTTAAATTGACTAATGCCTCAATATTCAACTCTGATATTAATATCATTTCTTTCTTGGGGCTATTTTATTCTAATTCATTAGCTTCTTATTATATATTATATTCAGCACATCAAAGGGACTCCTATCAAGAGGATTGACCCCTGCCCTGCACTAGACTGTAATTTATTCAAGGCCAGTGATTATTAAATCATTAGACTTTACATCTCTAATAAAATATACAAGGTCTGTCACACAGAAGTCAATGAATAAATTTGTAAACGTGACCAGAAATGTGTGCACATTATTCTGCACTTCTTACTTTACAATACACCTTGAAGACAATTGCTTATCTGCACATAGATGCTTCTTTTTAATGGTTGCTTAGCAACGTCTTACTATTGTGCACAAAGTGATGCAAATTTAAAGTGTTTCTCATCCTTTTGCCACTTGACAATTACACTGCAGCAATTGTTTTTGTGATATATATGATTATATCTATAGGAATTGAAATAGTCTCATAAAATCATTGTGCATTTTTATGTGATAAACCATGGAGAATCACCCCCAAAATTTGTCCCCAATTCTCACTCCTATAAACCATAAGTGAGGTGATCTGTTTTCCTTACCATTACCCACACCAAATGTTACAATACTTTCATCCAAAAAATTTTCAATCTAGTAGATGTAAAACAGTATTTTATTTGGCATTTCACTAATCACAGTTTCCTAATTGAGAATCTCATCATAAATTGAAATTTTGGCAAGAATTTTTTTATTTAAACAATGTTTTATATCTTTAATTAAAAAGTTCAATTGATATTAATTATTTGTGTTGTCACTTTCATCTTGATTTTTGAGTGTTGTAAACATAGTTTCAAGGTTTTGTATTTGTATTTTGTTGTTATATTTTTGAAGAATAAATGTGGTAATTGAAAGAGAGCAACTTCTCTGGAATCAGAATCAAGCTGAATCTCAAAAAATAATCCATTTTTTTCCATTTTCTCTCACTTGAAGTCATAGTGAGGATATATAATGTTTTCTATAGTATGAAATCTGTTGAAAATCCCAAGGTGTGTCCTAATGCTTTAGAGGAGTATACTTATTGCATCAAAAAAGCTTAAGCTAAAAACCCAAAATGCATTCCTCAATAGTAGCAAGTTAATGCCATTTCCTTAATATATCCTCAGTGCACCCATGTCTTAATAAAATCTATTATGGAATTTAGGGATAAAATGGAAATGGGGACGAATTTAAATATGAATAACACATCATAATTTACAAAAATTAAGTTTAATAGCACTGACTGCATTTAGATATAGAAACAACAAGGAAATTATTAGATGGAGTGTGAAAGGAAAGTGACAAATCTATTCAAGGCAATAGAGAATAATAAATATTATTGTACATTGTAAAACCTGAGTATTTACATGATGAAAAGTTTTCAAAGTTTGAAACTTCACACTAAAGTTCTAAAAGTTTTGAATTTTGTTTTTGTAATATTATCATTATTAAAACTCAGAAGGATATACACATCTTGGGGCTTTGCCACTAAACATGGACCATAGTTCAAATTGTAGGCCACACACTCTCCCATACAGTTCTGCATGATATATGATGATATAAAATGGCCTGTATCTGTCATTGCAAGTCACTCAAAATAATTCCCAAGTCCTGAAAAAGACCCTGTATTACAATTACTTTTCCCTCTCCCTGCCCCCAGAGCCTCCAGTGGCCACTGGCTCCACATTAATGTTTTAATTTCTTCTATTGCTTAAACCACAATATGTCTATAACTGAATACCAGTAAGCCTACTCCAGTCCATATCTCTTCCCCCAATACTGAAGTGTCTGGGATGGTGATGTCCACTCCACCTACAAGTGAGAGGGGGCTTATATCCTAAGGATAAGATGGAGGGGATTATCCTAATTGCAGCTGCAGATTCTTTCCATTCCCTGGGAAGTCCGTTGTCCATCATCATCTCCCCAACAGGTGTCCTTGGTTATTACATTGAGCTGTAGAGCAGGAGTTGAAGCTCCACCAAGATTCCAGGCCCAGCTGGCACATGAACAGCCCAAAGACTACAGTCTCTGGAAGTACACTTACAAAATGCAGCACCAAATATAAGTTTGAATAGAAGGGACAGATGGACCATATGCAGAGAAAATATATTTGGGTCCATCTCTGTCACTCTCAGGAGCAAGGATTCCAAAGTACGGCCCACTGATAAGGCACGAAAATCTGGGTCTCTCCACCCTGATATTTGACCTGGGTGTCTCCAGATCCTTCAGGGACCCCTCTGTTTGGGGTGATATCCACATTGGAAGCCTATGAGATCCTACTGAGATATGCATAAGCCTTACCTCTGGGATAACCTCCCAACTCACTTTGAAGTCTCTTAGCCAGATGAACTTTTTTGTCTTTACCTTTCCCCCCTTAATTTGAGGTCATTTTCCAGGCATATTGCCCATTGGCAATTGGTAGTACTCCCTCATTGATAGAGAGGTTCATCCCAGGGAGTCATGTCCCATGCTGGGAGGAAGGAAATGCATTCATATGCTAACTTTGGATTAGAGAAAGGCCACATCGAGCAACAAGGAGGCTCTCAGGAAGCAACCCTTAGGCAACCCATAAAAGTAATCTAAGATTCAGTAGCAAGTGCAAAGACTCATAAAGCTAGTCATCAATAACAAAAGCTCATCACTGGATCCTCCTCCTTTGTCAGACACTGCCCCTACACTTGGGGTACTGTTGCTGCTCCTTTGGAGCATGTGGCATAGCTCTCCAGGCTGGGAAATCAGTATTCTTTCATTTATTGAGAGGTTCTCCACCCACTGTGACCATGATCCATGAGATTTGAACGATTTTCTATCCTTTTATGTATGTTCAGGTGAACTTCCTCCCATAACCTGCCCATCCCTGACACCCTGCAACCAATGATCCTATCCCACCCTAGTTGTAATCCTTCTGTGATCCAAAGCTTCTTTGAAAATGAAGCCAATTCAAAAGTCAAATGTTGATGTTCAGGAACTGGGTCCATGAAAATGGTGCTGCAGATGAGAAAAAATGAGACAAAGAAATAACTGGCATCAGGTGACACTCCATCCAAAGGGAGAAGAGCACCACTGCATAAAAAAACTGTTGCTTTTATTTTCCTTTAGAACAAAGAAAATACGTGTGCTAATGTGTAAAAGCAATAGATACGTGACAGTTTACACTTCACTAAAGTCAGCAAGTTTTAAGGGTTTATGGATCAGTTCTCTTTACACTCCTGCATATAGCATACTTTGTAAAACTTTATCTTATATATACATATTACTCTCTTTGAAGCTCAGGATGTCCCCCCACCAGTCTACTCTCAGATCTTATCTCAGTGTCTTGAGACTAGAGGTGCCTGTCTCCTACATTCCAAGATAGCCTGCTTTCTGTCAGTTGTCATGGCCTTTATTTGAATTCCATCATTTCCCCCTTTTATTTTTTAAAATTTTTTCAGTGAAGATCATAGGAGCCATTATATAACCTGATACAAGGTGACCTCCTGTCACACTTGTCTTCTTCCATAGGCTCTTGTGACTGCGCCTCTTAGGTTGTCCTCCTCTGAGAATCTTACCCGTCATTGGCCACCAGTCAAGCCTTTGAGCTCTTATATGGAAGGCAATTTCATTTACATTTATACATCTTCATTTTCCTTAAGTGAATATTTTTGTGCAGATAATTAGTATTAAAATTAAGGGGTTATTAGTATACTACTTTCTACTAAATAATGTAAAATTAGTTTTTCATAGCTAAGTTTCTTAACATAAATGCATTTATCTGATCTAATTTTTCATTTTTTCTATGAATATATGTCATTAGTCTACCCTTGAAAATACAAACAATTAAAATGCATGTAACAAAAATTCTTAATCCAATACAAAATGATATTTGAACTCTTTTTGTTTCCACCACTGAAACGGATCGATAGTATTTCAATTTTTGGACAATTCATTCCAAAATTCTGCACCAGGGGTTTATTTCAATTCATTTTGAGACATCCTCAATGCTTTCTTTTGCAATTCTAAACTATCTAAAACAAAATATTATGCTTATACCTAATCAAATGATTTCTTACTTCTTCCCAATCATGTTCACTATTATTGTAAGGCAAAGGAGTAATACAAAAAGAACTTTCAGTCCAATCATATTTAAGAGATCTTAAGAAGTTTAAATTATAGATTTGATTACCCAAATGAATAATAATTATTTCAAGATCATTCATAAAATTCTTCAGATCCATATCAATTTGAGATTGGCTATGCCACATCTCACTTGCATTTTTATGCCAGTCCATAACATATTGTTGAGTTTGACCTCCTTAATGCAGGGCTGTGCCAGCGACAGCTGCAGCGTTTATAATGCCAATCAGTCTCAAAATTCCTGTTATTAAAAGTCCAATCAGAATTTTACTTCTTTTTAAAAAATGTTCGAAGAAATGCCACAGCAAGTGGGAATCTGGAGACTGCTGCCAATGTCTGGTCATCCAAACTGCTAACCATAGTCCTTTTCTTCTTCTTGTTATAAAAAGAGTTTGATTTTCCTTCAAATATGAATTCTTAAGACATGTAAATAAAGAGCAATTGGAGCAGCTCATGTTTCTTTCACCAAAG
>JAQZBX010061790.1:5509-17132 GCA_029593785.1 Cabassous unicinctus
GGACACAGCAAGCACAAGCAGCAAGGGGGGGATAAATAAATAAATAAATAAATCTTTGGAAAAAAAAAAAAAGAGCAGTTACATAAAAATTCAACAAATTATAAAGCATTTTCTTACTCCATTCTTTATCACTCACACACTTGGCAAGAAAGCCCCAAGGTACAAAGTTTTCAGCAAATTAACAGTTATTTTTAAAGAATCCAATATTTGAGAATGGCAGGAGAGAGGAGTACATGAAATAATTTGATTACCCAGAAACTCTGTCCATTATTTAATATGGGCCTAGAATTTTGTTTGTTCCATAATTTTCCAGATCTTACCTTTCAGCATGTTTGAGGTTGAGGTTTTGCAGGTTTACATGAACATAAGATACCAAAGTGACTCCGCTTAGGTAAGTGCCATCTTTCTTTTCCCCAGTATTATATGGTAGCCCAAATTTTGCTAATTTAATTCCTGAACATTTTTTCTACTGTTGTGTGTTTGTGTATTAGAAGATCGCATTTAGAAAGAGAAGCTGGTAGTAGATTAAAAAACAAACAAACATGCGTTTAAGGGAAGCGGATGTTGCTCAATTGATAGGGCTCCTGGTTACCATATGGGAGGCCCCGGGTTCGATTACGTGGGGCCTCCTGGTGAAGGCAAGCCAGCCCGCGCAGCGCGGTGAGCTGACGCAGCAAGACCTCGCAACAAAGGGAGACAAGCAGACACAGAAAAAACACACAGCAAATGGACACAGCGAGCACAAGCAGCAGGGGGGAATAAATAAATAAATAAATCTTTTAAAAAAAAACAAAAAAACAATACATGCATTTAATAACTTCGTTACGCCTGCGTGAAGGTTCTTTTTAATTTGTCAGAACTCCTCCTCGTTACCTCCATAACACTTGATGTCTCAGCAAGGATCCTCTGTGGCTGGGCCACGTTATTTTATAGACTTCAGTTGTTTTAGGAATCAAAGGTAGTGTTTAAACAAATTGAAGGCTGTGTTTCTCCTAGTGGGGTTGTAAGAAAATCATCTGAAAGGCTTTCACAGACCTTTCCCTTCTCTCTGTGAGGAGACCCTGGAAGAAGTCTCTGCACCACCCGCCAGTTAGTAATGCCCCTGTGGGGCAGAGAAACTGGGTGTGCTCTCAGCACTCGTCTGGGATCTTTTAGGTGTTCCAAGGAGCACAGCAATCAGGAGAGACACACACTGGTTTTCAAAACTGATGAACCTCTCCTAATTCCTCCACTTGTGTTTCCATGCAGAGTGATCCCGAGTTTGTACAGTGGAAGAAAGAGTTGACGGAAACCTTTACGGAAGCCCAGAGGTTTCTGCGTCGCGCCCCAAAGTTCCTCCACAAGCCTCGGGCTGGTGTTGTTGAGCTCTCCAAGCCACCCCTCTGTCACAGAAACAGCAACGGGCTTTAACGCCCAGGAAGAGAGGGTCCTGGAGAAGACTGCCTCGAGGAAGCCCACGCCTCTGCATGCAGCCCTTTTGGGAGAAGTATGGGGATTAGATATTGGTTTTGCTGATCAGGGGAGATAGTCTGTGGCTGGGAAGACCCAAGCAAGATGCTGAGATGCTCCCGCGAGCAGCCGAGACCTTCCTCGGGCATGGGTTGGCTCTCCCTCCCCCGCCTCGTGCCTCCACGGTCACATTTGTCCGTACTCGAAAACTACTGAAGAAAGGAAAGTTCTTTTACTTTGCTGCACACTTATTTTGGTATGGACTGAACCAAGACCTTGAAATGATTCCTACTTATCCCTTAAATTTTTATGTCTGGTATCAAACATATCTTGGACTTTCCGAGGTGGAATTTAAAAATCTTCAGCGTCGGGTAATAGATTGCCCTAAGTGTTGCCATATTTTATCCATAAACAGTCACTGCTGATTTTAGATGTCTTTGTCCATGCTACTGGGGGATGGGAGAGCAACGGTTTGTTTCTTTCGTGCCTGTCAGAACCTACTTCGTATTGTCCTGGGGTTAAAAGCTGAAGATATTTTCTGAAAATATTGAACTTGGGCCCTTCACTCTGCGAGCCATACGCTCCTCCGTCCTGCCCTGCCTCCGACAAGGACATACCGAGGCATTCGCAGTTAGATGGGATGAAGATAGCATGTTTTCCGATTTGATGTGGTACTCAATAACAACTTAAGGCATAACAGTAGATCACTGGAAAGGTGTACAGTGATTCTGAAGACGAGGCAATGGAGTTTTAGCTTTTAGGGCAATGGCAATTTACAAAATTTTTTCAAGTCCCAGGTGCTCAAGTCATCCAGCAGCACCTATAAGTGTCTGGAGTGTTTGGGTGTGTGTGTGCCGACGGGCCGGTCTGTCTTCTGGGTTTCAACAATAAGTGGTTATATGGCACAGTAATTCTGGTTCCTTTTGCCTCTGGAAATGCATCGACAGTGGATGCGGAAAAGAATTGCTGTGTTTTACATTTTAGTATAATTTGAAATTAATTTTATTGAAAAAAGAATGCTGAAGAATGAACGTGTCCTAATGGGTTAACTGTGTGTACTTCCTTCTGTTGCCCCTCATCTGTCCTTAGCGAGTAACCCTTTGCACTAGGTTCTGCAACAGTGGCGACTTTAGAGCGTGAAGGCCTTTGGCCTGATCCCAGCAGCTTCCCCCTCCCGCCCCATGATTTGTTTTTCCCCATTGTTTTCCATGCCCTTTTCACGCCCCAAATAAGTGCTAGGTTATAAGGACCAGTGTGTTTCCCGGCAAAGTTCCCATCCCGTCAGAGAAAAAAATAATAATTTTAAGACACATACTTGTCTGTCCTATTCTTGGTGCAATTTTATTGTATGTCTCTAAGTTAACTACTAACATTATAAATAACTTGACAGTATAATTGTCTGCTTCCTGTCCTCGATATTTTTAGAGGTTTCAAATCTTTGTTTTTATGTTTGCATGCTGTGTCCATTGGGAAAGTAAGTAGTTTTTCATGAAATTATATTTGGAAAGTTTGGAAGATAATTTATTGAAACAATCTGTTATTTCATAGAAGTTACTTTGGAAAAGAAATTTTGAGATTCATTATCCATCTCAATTACTAGTTGGGGTATTCTGCTCTATACAATTTCCAGTATGGGAGGGAGTGTTTGTATTATTTACATGGATACACCTTATTTAAAAGGGAAGAATAGTATTCAAATTCTGTGGGGGAAAGAAAAAGGAAAAAAGAACCAGAAAAGCAGCTGGTCTTAAGGAGTGAACGTCCTCTCAGCCATGGTCAGTTACAGCCGTGGCTGTCTTTTGTTAGCACCTCAATCCCAAGCTAACGCATGCCTTAGTCCTTAGCGTTGTAGCTGAGCCTCGTATCTCTCCTGGACACAGGGTTCAGGAGTCTTCAGAAAGAGGATTAAACTTCCAGGAGTGAGCCATTTCTCATATTTGCTGTAAAATTGACCCAGTTTACATCTCCTTCAAAGATATTTTTGCTCCAGAGTAAAACATAAGTTCAGTCCCTCTTTTAGAAAAGAAATATGAATGGAAAATTTCCCTGAGAGCCCTTTTGTCTCAAACTTATTCCAAGTAAACTTTTACACATCCCCAGCTAACATTTGATTTCTGCTGATGTGGCTGAGAATGACATGTAGATGTAATTTATTAAGAGAACATCGTGAGGTTGGGAAGAGCTGCTTACTAGGGCAGTAGTGAGTTGTGTTGGGGTCTGGTTTGGGGGTCCTGGACCCCTCCCTGCAGCTGATCTAATGAGACTAAGTGTCTCTGCCGGGAGAACCTAAAATGCTGCTTTTACAGCCCCTGGTGCTCACGTGGTCAAAGGAAAAGTTAGTCTGTTTAGAATCTTTGTATACTTGGTCATCTTAGAAGGTTTTAAGAGTATTACGTGATTCCTAGAGGTTTGACCCTTCTTATATCTGGACCATTAAGAAACTTTCTCTTTGTTTTAGATTCATATGGTTGGGGTCTTTTAACATTGTCAATGAAGATCATCAAGGTATATATTATATTTATGAAATTATGTTATAATAAGTGTTGATTTCATGATTCAAAGGAGTCAATAAAGCAAAGCCTGAAAATAATAGATTACTTTCAGCTGCTATGTAACATATGTGGAATAAATTAAAAACTTCTGTGAGGAGAGCAGATGTTGCTCAAGTGGTTGAGCACCTGCTACCCATGTATGCGGTCCCAGGTTCGATCCCCAATACCTCCTAATAACAAAACAAACAAATGAAAAAAACATCTCTCACTGGGGAGCAGATGTAGCTCAGTGGTTGCTTCCCATGTACGAGATCTGGGTTCAATCCCCTGTACTTCCTAAGGAAAAAAAAACAAAAACAAAAAACAACTTCTGTGAGTCCAAATTTATTCTTTTTATCCTAAAACATTCTCTTTAGTGTATTTATCCCCTCACTTCATTTGGGTTCATTGTTTTTCCTTCTTTATCATGTTTATGTGTGATTTTTCGGCAAAACATGCCTGGAAGTTAACTCTTGTTTCACCTCTAAGGCAAAGCACTTGTGCCTCTGATTGGTCACTTCACTGTCACTGCAGTGTCAGCTTCTGCATGTAAAAACGAGCCCGATGTCAAGGCACACTGAGGAAAGGGCGCATCCTGCTCAAGAAAAACAGCAGCTACAAAAAACAGTGTTTTAGACAAGGTCTAGCTTTGATTAATGGTTTGAAAAATATGCCATCCAGATATTGGGAGCAATTATTTTAAAGACCCACTGGCCATTACCATATAGTGTATACCAGTTGACCATGGGGCTTAATTAGATTTAAAAGAGCCAAGTGTGTTTTTTCTACTGCCTTTTTTCTTTCATTCAGAATGTGCAGTTGGTCCAGGTCAATACAACATTTGACTTTTCAATGGAAATGATTTTTTTAATAAATGGTTCAAAATTTTAACATATCAGTAAGAAAAAATTCTCAGAGTTTGATGTCTTTCGAATGACGTGAATCTGTACACTTACTTTGAAATGGGCTGGTGGAAGATACGACTTATTTGTACGATTTAATCATGTGTAATATTTTCTCATTTATGTTCAGGGAGAGGTTTCTGATTCAAAGTGCTTTTGCCAAATTACCTCCTCCCCACCCTGCATGAGGAATTGACTGACTTAGTTGCTTGTTCCTGGAAAAGATTTAGTCTTCTTTTGGGTCTGTTACAGATTGGGAGATCATGAGGCAGTAGTAGTAGGTGGGGTGGGTGTCACAGAGAGAACAGTGGTGGAAATGGGGCAAAGGGAGAAAGGAGTTCATGGATTTTATGGTAGAAATCATTCCCTTTCCCCCATAGAGCCCCAAGGAAATTATTGTGTTAACTCCCTTCCGCAGAGTAGTTGAGTAATAGTTAAGATCTTGCTGCTTTTGTTTGTTTTTGAGTTGGGAGTGCTGAGCTTATTGGGAGGCCATGTGCATTCCACCAGGACTTTCTGTAGCGGCGACGTTGCTCGGCATGTCAGCCTGGTGTCCCTGAGCGGAAGGTGTGCAGGGGTCCAGAGCAGAAGCACTTCCAGCAGCCTCTGCCAGCACCTGGCCTTGTGCGCTGTGCTGGGGCATTGCAGCCACCGCCTGCGGGACCACTGTCCGTGAGTCGACCAGTTGGTCAGTTGTGCTCATTGTTATGAATCTGTTAAAGTTCCAGTAAAACCACTAAAATAATTAGAGTTGGCCTTGCTCTTTGTGTGATTCCTGATTCTGAAGTGTGCTTTAATAGTTTGAATTTAAAAGTTTTTTTTTTTTCTCTTAAAGATCCAATGCGATTGTCCCTCTCACTCACGTAAGGTTTACTTGAAAAGCTTGAATTAATTATTTAAATTCTTGCTCCTATGAATGTTTTTATCCAGGCCACATTTAGAAAAAAAATTTTGTCAAATTAATGAAGGTTGAACTCTGAAATGCCGCTCGTTTGTTTCCTTGAGTAATGAAGGATATTACATTTTCTTTGTCCTCAAAGAACTAAGACCTGTGCTTTTAGAATAGAATGACAGGAATGCCCATTTCTGCAGGCTCGGGTGCTGCAGATGCTGTCCACTCCCCCCAAAGGCTTAGAGCAGGTCACTTCGCTGGCTCTGGGACTACATTTCTGATATTGTTGTGGTAGTGTTGATTAGTAAATGCAGCACCCCAGAATTTAAATTGCTTTTATCTTAAAAAACAAACAAACAAACAAACAAAAAAATACCACTACAGAAAGTGAATTAACAGTGTATGCATTTCATCAAAAACATATAGGGGAAAAAACCCAGTTTGAACTGCATTTTAGAGTTAAATAACTCATATTCTTATAGAGAGTTAATTGACCTATACCTTACAAGTTATAAAAATGTCATACTTTAGAAACATCTATGAAAACTGGCAAATGTATTTCTCTTTTTGGTTCTGTCCTAAATATAAAATGTCTTTGATGAAAGAGTAGGGAATGAAGATATATTTCCAACTCTGTATTCAAATTATAATGGACTTGAAATTTAATTTGTTCTTTCTTAGTTGATTATATTTCATGATGTATATATGATATGTGGTTTATAAGCTAAACACTGGCCATTTTTAGTTCTATTGTTAAATTGTATTTTTCTATGTTTTAACTAATTATAATAGATTCGCCTTTTTCTGGGTAACATAAAGATTGCTAAGCTACATATATAAAAAAACCAAACATTCTATTTTAGCACAAAAGCATTTTATATTATTTATTAAATCCATCAGTTTGTTTTCGTCGAAAACATTCCATATCATTTCTGCTCCTTTTTATTTGTATAGTTTGGTATTTAAAGAAATGGCAGCCCTATTTTTGTGTTTCATAAAATAAAATTGAAATGTTTTTTCCAATATGACTAACTTACCCTTTTAGAAAATCAGAAGTTTCCATAAACGTAAAGTCAGCTCCCGTATAAAGAGTGTAGGGGCAAACAGCTCTTCTCACTGCTCTGGACTATTTTTAACACTGGCTTATCTGTTGGTCTGTGCTGAGAGGCGTATGCACTTTGTTCGTAGCATCCGTCAGCAAGCTTGCTGTGAAATGCTGCTTCCATCTACCTCTTCAGAAAGCCTCCTGCTGGTTGACAGGTACTCGGAATGCTTTACTCGAGGTTGGCTGTAATATAAGAGAATGTCAGTAAGCCATTTTGGTGTGATTCCTTGTTACACAGGTTTGTTTTTAACACCACAGCATTATTTAGGGACTCTTGTGAGCTGGGTGAGTACATATCCCTTCTCTGTATCCTTTAGGATTTGAAGTACAACTGCAGAGCACAATGCCTTACTCTTATTGTGCCAGAATGCCCCCAAATTAGCCTTGGTGATGCCTCAAGACTTGATTATTATTCGTGATTTATCAGTGACTAAAGAGAAAGGTGCTCTTCTGGACTCTGCCTTGGGCCAGCCCATCTTCAGACATGGCAAGCTGGGTTCAAAGCCACTGCTTTTAGGAGACGCACATTTGAATGTGACATCTTCCTCTCTCTGTTTCAGAATGGTTTGGGAAATGAGGGTCATGGAGGCAAGAGCCCTCATGTCTGATTCAGATTTCACGAGAGGTTTTACTGTCTTTATTTTTGAAGGGTACCCTTGAGGATTCCTGCAAAAGAGAATGAAGGTCTTTCTCTGTCGGGCGAGTTTCTCCTCACCTGCCGACATTTTTCCTAATTGTACAGTAACATAGTCCCTATATTCCTGGCAAAGTACAATACCATTAAAGAAATGAATCAGTTTTCTATTGTGCATTGCTATATCACGTGAAACCAGTGAACTAGATATTGTAAATCCAGATAGTGTACCTATAAAATTATTTGTTTTATCTCTTTTCATATTTATTGCGCCAGCAAAGGGTTACACTCCCTTTCTCAGTATACTACTTACTAGAGCACGTTTGGAAGTCTCCTCCGTGGAGATGCTCTTCCAAGTCCATGGTCACCACCTTGCCGGTGATGTGTCACACTGGGTTAAAGTCACCACCTCTGACAGTTATTTGGGAGCAGCATGGCTGGTTTCTGTGTTGGCGAATTGCTTATATAACAAAATCTCAATAAAAAGAATCTGTGCAAAGCTATCTACTTTAGTGTGCTGTTTTTCCCCCCAATTAAAGACCCCATTTCTTTATCCATTCATCAAGAGATGACTCATTCTAAAGAATCCTGACTTTGGGAAGTTCATGCAGAGGCTGATTTCCTGGAAGGGAAAGGAACTGCCAACAAGCATTCCTACTGTTTCCTTGGGTGGCTGGAACACAGCCATCTTCACAGTTTCAAGAATTTGGAGACTAACTGTTCCTGCCTTCTGTAGAGCAGGTTGCAGGGAAAATGCCTGTGGAAAGCCTAGGCAATGAGGAAGCCCAGAAGGTCCAGCCTCTCTTGGGAAGAGGCCCCTTAACCCTCTGCCCTTGACCCCACGGGCATGTGCTGAGGGGATGCCATCACTCTGCCACTTTAAACCAGAAACCCTAAGAGGACATGATGCCTGACCCCAGCCACCTGGGCAAGTCTGTCTGACAGTGGATCCACAGGTTGAAAGTGGGCTGTGTACTTCCTGTTCTTGAGCTGGAAGCACCTCCTGCCTCTTGAAAGTTCTGGAAAGAAGGAAGTAGTGGCTGGTCCATGTAGCCATTACATTTCCTGTACTTGCCGATTGGAAGGAGGCCCAGCTAGGGAGTGCGGAGTCAGCTCCGTGGGCAGAAGGCAGCAACGATCATGGACCCCTGGGTCTGATGTGTTTTATGACCGAGGGCTGCTCTCCAGCAAACAAGACCTCAGAACTCTCCAGAGAGCTATGGAAATCAACTCACTCCCTGGGTATCAGGAAGGAGAGGATAGTATGGGGGACTCTATTCTCAACACATCTTGAAAAATCACTTAATCTGTTTGGTCCTCAGTTTTCTCATCCATAAGATGAAAGGATTGAATTAGATGACCTTGAAGGACTCTTTTAGCCAAAAAATATCCTCCAAGTTTCTAATTAAGGGTAAATGCAAGGGACTTTTGTTAAGGCTGTACTTGGGAAGCCAAAAGGAAATAACTGCTCTCTTCAGTGTTCCCATGATTTCTTCCATGTTGCTTTAGGAATAATTGTGCTAATCTCCCCTTTAAACTGTGAGTTTCCTTGCAGCTGGAGCCCCTTCCAATTTGTCTGGGCTCTAACCATGTACTGAATTGAAGGAATCAGATGACTGTAAGGCTTTCTTTCCCTGGTCACTTTTACCAGTTTGGATACTGGAGATCAAAAAAAGTTTTTCAGTCCAAATTATTCAGGCGGGCTCTTTCCGAGTAGATCAACCAAATAAAACCCTTGGCCTTCACTTTGGGCTCACATGTACACCACTGGACTGGCACCTGAGTGGTGGAGTCTGGAGGGGAAATTGATTGTGTGGCTCCTTAAAAGGGAAGACAGTCACTTAGCAGGTAATCACAGCAAGGAAGCACTTTTGCCTGATTGGTGGCTGTCGCAGACTACTGGTTTTTACATTTTTATTTTTGTTTTTTAACCTTAATATCTGGGTAAAATGCCCCCGTTCTTTATTTACCCTTCTAGGATGACACGTCATCTTGATCTGGATAGCCTGTAAAACATGTCTCTGTGTGAGGCATTAAAGGGCAAGGGGAAGTGGAGTCATTTCGTCCGGGAGCTATGTCAGGCTCCCCGTCTTCCTCCCGGGGTGGCATCGGGCAGGTTACTTAACCTCTCGGTACCTGCATCACCTCATCTACACAGGGGATTAGTACACAAACACACCTGATATCCATTAGAGGTCTTCTGAGCATTTAATGAGTTGAACCATACGTAGTGCTCAGAATAGTGTAGTTTGAATATTATGAACTCAGTATTCACTAATACAGACCAACTTCTATTTTACGAGTATTTTGAACTGTTCGTGGATCCACAACAGGGTGTTCTACAATTACAGCTCCCTGCCCCAGGTTGGGCAGTCCCATCCAGGTGGAAGGACCTCCTGGATTCTCATTTCAGAAGCGAAGTGGAGATCTGGGATCCTCCTGGAGAAGACAGGGCACGAGTCCCTCTTAAACCTGTCCATATGGCCAGACAAGAGACGGGTACTGAGTAAGGTAAATGCTGCTTTGAAATTTAAATAATGGAAATGTGTTTTAAAAAGTACGGATTTACACCAATCATAACTCCAACTGCGCATGAGGGCAGGTGTGCTCGTGATTCAAAACTTACCTTTGCGGTGGATTTTGGACACAGATGGCAGTTTTTGAGCACGCTGTTTGCAGATGGCCGTGCCTCTCCAGGGAGAAGCAGGCTCACTGTGTCCCCTCCACCCGTCATGGAATCCATAGTTAAGGTACAGGGATTGTGGGAACATGGCCCACAGGTTAGACATATACTTCTTAGCTCTCACTAAAACAACAAAAAGCCAGAGGCTGCCGTGGGGACCTGCTTTGGGGCATAGCAAACCAGGACACTGCTTACCAACTCCCAGAAAAGTGAGGGTCAGAGACACGAAGAAGCCAAGACAAGTAATGGTGAGTTATTAAACCTCCCGGCTGCCGGGAAGGGCATCCCTCCCCCACCCCGGGGATATTATGCGAGGGTAAAACTCCTGTTGAATTGTATCTGAGAGTAGAGCAGACGTCTACCTCTACGGGAAGTGCTCTGAGTCATCTAGGAGGGTACTGGACAGATAGGGAAGCCAGGAAGAATCGGGGATTGCCTGCCTTGGTGGCTGGAAGGGGCACACATACCCAGCCCTCGGGGTGGACAGACTAGGTGGAGACCCAGCCCCCTGCTCCAAGCAGGAGTGTGAGGGCAGATTCTCTGCTAGGAAGAGGGGTCTGGGAGTGTGGAGAGCGATTTTTTTGTGGCAAATTTAGCCAGCTGGGCTGCCCTTGAGTATCAGATGGGACCCGACTACTTGACAGGGAGAGGGGAGGGGGATCCCCTCAGGCTGGCGGTGACACCCAGCCACCTAGGTAAAGAGAGGAGGCAGAGACAGGCAGTGATCAGCACCACTCCAGCTGGCTGCAGGGGATCTAACCTGCCCGAGGGAAAAGGGGCAGATAGCCTTCCGAAAGGCTAAACAACCCAAGGACTAAGAATAGCTCAATGGGAGGATCCCTGCCTAACATTTATGAGGTCCCTGGTTCCATTCCTGGCTATTCCTTGAGAAGAGATCCACCCGGTTATCAGGCATCCGGCTGAAACGTTATGACATACAGACATCTTCTTTGTATTAGATTTTCTTGAATCTCTTATTTTAAAAAAAAAAAGGTCGTTTTCCTTTATTTCCCTTATTTTACTCACTAAAACTCAGTTCAAAACCTGCAGAGGGCAGGCTGCAGGGTGAGTGGATGAGGAGCACCAGCAGCCTGGGAAGATCCTCAGGGGTCTAAGAGAGAAGGCTGGTTTTCCGTGTTTATTATTATTATTTCTTCTGTCTCCTCTTTAAAAACACGAGTTGCTGCTGTCTTGTTTCTTGCTTGTTTTGTATCCCCTCACTTTTTTTCTCTGCTTGTTTATTTTTCCTTTTTTTTTTTCTTTTATTCTTTTGGTTACTGTTTGTAACCGTTGGGGAATTTGATGTAATTATGAATTCCAAAAATATAATTGGATCATGCCTGTAATCTGATCTGTTAATCTGGGCATGATTGAATTATGATTAGGGCGTTGACTGGGCCATGTCAGTCAGTAGGGCGTTGAGCCCC
>JAQZBX010061791.1:0-17038 GCA_029593785.1 Cabassous unicinctus
ATATATATATATGTAAATATATATATATATATATATATATATGTATATCAGAATGTGAGTTACAGTGCTAATTGGAAAAGGGTGAACCCTAGGTCCAAGGGCTTTGCATTCACTCTCAGTATCTTCTTTGCAGGTCTATATCATGTGATCATGAGATAGACGAAGGGCAGGTTGGGAGACCTTCAGACAAAGTTACTGTTCAATCCACAAAATATGAAATATACTTCTACTTTCTTACTAATGAGGAGCTGCTATTATTTCATCAATTATAGCATTATACTTACTTTAGTCTGCATAACAATATATGAAATGTATTGATACTCAATCATGGAATTGCTCCTGCATTCTGACAACATTCAAATGGAAAACAAATCTTTGTTCCCTTATACCCTCTCCCTGGTGACCCAATCAAAGCCTAAATCTTGTAATATGTTCTTCAATAAAGAACCGGAAAGAATCAATGAATTTGATGATAAATCAATAGGAATCAACAAACAAAATGTTTAAGAAAAAAAATAAAACCTTGGGGAAAAGTATCAAAAGCTATGGTAAAATATCAAGCCATAAAATATAAATATAGATAAAGTACTACAACAAGAGTAGAAAGGGAGTGCATCACATCACCTGATAAATATTTCTTTCCTTTATAAAGTTCTTTTTTTTGGTAAATAGGACTATACATGCATGAAAAGATTTAGTTGTCACACTGTCTTCTCTCACATTTTTACAGAATGCTTGCTAGCAATATATACTTTTAAAAAACCCTGATATTTTTAATTAAATGATATATGTAATAAAGAAATGGATTACTTTTTCAACTCTTATAGAGCAGTGTACTTTTGTTAGAAAAACACTCATACCATTGTGTGGTGATGAAGAATGTGAGCTCTACATACCGACTGGCTGCATTCAAATGTGAGCTTGTCCTTTAACCTGTTGATTGACCATCAAGAAGCTTTGAAACTCTTTGATCCCCAGTTTCATCACCTGTAAAATTCAGCCTTTCAAATTCATTTATAAAGGTACACTTCTAGGTCCTGGGGAAAAGGATTGAACCTAATTAGAAATAATCTTGTTTTCAGACAGCTTTCATAGCAGAGGAAAACAGAGGAAACAAAAGGCATAAGCAAAATATATAGAACATTAGATGGAGTAACTGCTATGGAAAAAAATGCCACAAGAATGAGGGATGGGGTGGATGTGTTTTTCAATAGGTTGGTAAGGGATGGTCTTAGGAGGAAGAGAATGAGAAAAGATCCATGAAGTTATCTGAGAGGGGAATTTCAGGAAGAAGAATAAATGTGAAAAAGTCCAGGCAGCATGAGGACTAATGTGTAATTAATTTTAAATGTTATTTACTCAAAAATTTTAAAGAATCATAATTTTATTTTTATGACTTTACTAAAAGCAAAATTCGCAGTGAAATTTTTGAAATACACTTTTTAATTTATCTTGGTTTCAAATAAGAAAATTGGCAAGTTGTACAATTTTTTATGACCCAGTGATGATCTTATTTTTAAGTTCAGCTTACTGAAATTTCTTTTGTTTCACTGTGACTGATATTGTTTAAAATATATAGAGATCAATAAGAGGTGATACTTGCACGTGTGAGATTTGAATTGTACACTTTAAAATGG
This sequence comes from Cabassous unicinctus, assembly GCA_029593785.1. NCBI lineage: Eukaryota > Metazoa > Chordata > Mammalia > Cingulata > Chlamyphoridae > Cabassous > Cabassous unicinctus. The sequence goes on from JAQZBX010061791.1 coordinate 1,638, forward strand.
TTAATATTTTTTTAAGTCAATTTTACCTTAACAAAATATGTATGCCACTTCCAAATTAAGGAAAATTTGTAATAAGTAAAAGTTGTGCATTGAGAGAAAACCATTTTTGAAGGTGGAGTGACATGACAGTGATTTCCCATAATTACTATTGCACACTGCATTCGGCATTTCTCCAAGACTTAAATTATCAATTTATTTAAGAGCTGTGTCAGAGACTGTTTTTTGTAAGTCAGATGTATTCCTTGAAAGTAAATTTCTCCTGTTGAAAATTAAAAATCTGAAAGCATTTAGTCTAATTTTGTGCATATCCATGAAAAGGTAAATTTAGGATGCCTATAATCTCATTTTTTTATATGCCTGGTTCCTGTAAAAATCATTATTTTCATCTGGTGATGAACCATTTTCAAATTCTTTACTTTTCTCTTTCTCTGCTTTCAAATTTGAAAATATATAGATATGCTTAATTAAAATTTACATTAACCAAATACACTGTGAAGGGATAGGCCTTCTAATAACCATCTATGTTTATGTATTATCAGGATTTTTTGTGGAGCTTTATAACTAATTTGAGTCTGCATATCATCTCACACTAATAAATTGAATCAATATTTGTTATCTATTTGCATGAAGAGATTTTTTACTTCAGCACAGTATATTTCTCATTTTCAAATCAGATATACATTAGGTATAGATGATATTATATATACATTCAATAAATGTTATTTTGTACATGAACTGCCCTGTTTATATTTGGCACAAAAAGGCAAATTCCCACATTGTATATCCTCCAGCCTTTCTTTGCTTTGCAAATCTCTCCATGATCAAGTCATTCCCCCAACGACATTTAGATCTCCAAAAGACTCTCCCAAAAGATTCTGGAGTAGCATGTCCCAGGGTTGGCAGAGGGAGTTATATAATATGTCCTTCATCATGGAGCTTTCAATATTGACAAAGGGCAATCAACCTTCAGAACATGCAGCTGAGGAAGGAGTTCCTATGGAAAACTAAGACAGTTTCTCATTTTTTTCCCCACAAACACCCCAAACCATTCAGGCACCAAAAACATAGTGCTATTAATATAATAGTCACACATCTCTTCCTTAATAACATCCAGACTCTTAAAAGGTCATTTACATTCACAACTTTGGTTGAACTGCATTTGTGTAGATTTGGCCTCTGAATGTTTTAGTGGCATGGTAGTGACATGAGTCTTTTTTTATTTAAAGTGATTTCTTTTGTAAAAATATCAAATGTACAAAAAATGCAAAGTAGTACAATCCCTTCACTATGATTTCCCAGTTGTTATAATTTTACCATATCTGCCCACTAAAACATTTCACAAAAATTACTCCAGTGTATTTATCTCCAAAAGAAGGATACTTTCCGAGAAAACCCCAAATCAGGAAGTCAACTTTGCTTCAACACTGTAATACCATCCATAGACCCCTACAACTTTAAAAAAAGAATTAATAAATTCTTTTTATTCTAGTAACATATACATGATGTTATTTCCCCCCATTTTTAATGATATTCTTCTGTGGTATTAACTACATTCCCAATGTTGCTACCTTTGCACTATTTGTAGGGAAGACTTTTCATGACCCCAAACAAACACATTTAAACCCGAACTTCATTTTTTCCTCCCCACAGTCCCTGTTAACCTCTAATCTAGTTTACATCTCTATGAGTTTGCTTATATTAGATATTTCATGTAAGAGGAATCATAAAATATTTATGCTTCTCCATTTATTTCAGTGAACATAATTATTTCAAGGTCCATCGATATTGTAGCATGCACCAGAACTTCATTTTTTTTATGGCTGAATAATATGTCATTGTAGGTATATACCACAGTTTGTTTATCCATTCATCTCTTGATGGTCACTTGGATTGTTTCTACCTTTCAGCTATTTTGAATAAGGCTGCTATACACATTGTGTACAAGAATCTCTTTGAGTCCCTATTTTCAATTCATTTCATTATATACCTAGGAGTGGAATTGCCTGTTCTGTTCTTTTTGAGTAAGTGCCAAATGTTTTTCCATCTCTGCTGCATCATTTTAATTCCCACCAACAATGTGCAATTGTTTCAATTTCTCCACTTCTTCAGTGACTTTTGTTATTTTCAATTTAAAAAAAACAATAGCCATCATAGGGGGTGTGAAGTGGTATCTCATTGAGGTTTTAATTTGCAGTTCTCTGATAACTAATGATGTTGAACATCTTTTAATGTCCTTATTGGAAGTCTGTTTACCTTCTTTGGAGAAATATAGATTCATGTCTTTTGTTCATTTAAATTTTTTTTTGGTGTTGTTGGTTAGTTGCAGCCATCCTTCATATATTCTGGATATTAAAATTTTACATATAGGTTTTGCAGCTATTTTTCCCACTCTGCAGATTGTCTTTTCACTTTATTGATAGTGTTCTTCTGTTGCAGCCAATGGACTGAAACCCAAGTGGCACGATTGGGGGAATGGATGAATGAAGTTTTATTACGTGCAGGCCCAGAGAATTCAGTCTCCAAATTCAGAGCCCTGTTTCTCAATTTTCATATGTTTATATAGGAACACTAAGCGGGCAAATTCTTAAGTGAGTGGGCAGGCAGGGATACAAAAGCTTTTAGGAAGATAAAAATAACCTATTTTTATCTTCCTAAAAGCAGAGGCCATTAGGGCCATTAGGGAGGAAAAGAGTCATTATCTGCTTAGAGTTGCAAATTTAAATTCAAAGGGGCAGGCAGGGAATACTTATTTTCCTGACAAGGATTCCATGGAGAAAAGGGGGGGAGGAGGAGAGAAAGGGACCAAGGGGAGTTTATTTTCCTGAAGCTGTGGGTTTCTGCTTGGGGGTGGGGTGGGTTAGGGTCCCAGCACTTCCCTTAGCATTATGATTCTTTATGGGGCATCATCTGCTAACATGGGGATTTTTCTATAGTCCCAAAGGGCTGATATTTAACACGAGACAATACTTGGTGTTTTAAGGCATTTAAGTGGGAAGTGATGTATTGTGTTAGGTACCATAGAATGCATGGCCTGAAAGTTAAGAGGAAAAAGACTGAGGCTATTACTGGATACTGGAAGTAGTTCCCATTGGCAGATGCCTGGTATACACGATTTCAATGTTCTTTGGCTTGTTCCTTCAGTAGGGCAACTTTGTCCCTAACTATTTCTGAGGAGTTTGCATAGAAACAGCATTCTTTCCCCAGGGCCTGACAGATCCCCTCCTGAACGTGTGGTGACCAAGCCTAATCCTCACCTGTTTTCTAAAACCACTTCTGCCAACGAGTCTATCTGGTCTTACAACCTGTTGAAAGCCCCTGATATTTCTTCAAGGTCATTTGATGTTTCCCGTGCTAGTGTTTGTAAGCCCTCCTGACCAACTTATGACTGATGTCCCCGCTACTGCTGCACTCCTGACTACTCATAGTACTAAGAGTATTGGAATTACCTGTATTGCTCATTTGGCTCGGGAGAGCTCTCCAGGCAATTCATCTCCATACACCGAGAATGACGGTAATGGCCAAGCCAGGTAGCAGATGCCGTGGTCAACCTGCGGTAGGCACTGGCAGGCATTGGTGCCACACACCCAGATGGTGGAGTTTGTGGTGCATTGATCAGGCTCATTGAGTGGCTGGGTGGTGTTACAGTTGGTCCTTCCAAGAGGGAGGATGGTTGAAGGAGACCTGGTAGTTATGTTTTTACAGTTAGCCAGCTTTCCTGAGGGTTCGGTAATGCAGAATAGGGTAGCCTGGTTCCCGCTGCAAAGCTGTCATGGGTCAGGAGGGTTATGTTCCATGGGACAGGTATGGGGAAGATGGTTAGACTGGAGGAAGTGCACAGCCAGCAGGAGGCAGCTATGTTGGGCTGAGACTTATTTAGGAGTTGGTGGAAATTTTGAACCTGGTTCAAAAGAACGTTGTGGGGAGCTGTTCTAACTTTGGTTTTTAGCATTTGGGTGGCTTTACTGATATTTTCTATCAGGGTTTTCTCTGGGGGTTGGGTTACTGGGACCAGTTGGACCAGTATGAGATCCCCTGGGTCTGGCCCCGATGGGTCATATATTCAGATTCCTAGTTTTAGTCCTGTTTGGGCCTTTAAAAAGGTATTTTCTGATATGGTGGTTATGTTTAATAAGGTGAGTTTTATGGGGTCACAGGTTTCTATGCCACACCCTGCTGGCCTGGGGATTTTCTGTAGGAGATATGGAGAAGTCGGTGGGACCCCCTTTCAGGGAGCAATGGCACCTACCAGCAAGTTCCAAGAGTGGCAGAATTCTCCACTCTTTTGGGGGTCTCAGCAGAGGTATTTGTCATAACTCCCATACTCGTAACCCCTACACCCTTTCCTGGGGGCAGGTATGGGGCATGGGAGTATGGCGCAACCAGCAAAGTATAAGGAACATGGTCTTGGATTGCCCTGCAAGCATCAAATATTACAGAGGCTGAAGTTGCACCTGCTGAGAATGGGACTGAAGTCTTCAGCATGGATTGTTTGCCCCTGCTTTGACTAACTTGCAGCTGCCATAGATTTTGTAGGTGGGTATTGGCTCCTAGGGAGGGGGCAAGGAAGGAAAGGACAAGCAAGCCAAGGCACAGAAGCATCCTATTGTCCACAAGCAAGCAATTGCAATTAGGGCTCTATTCACAGCAGTCCAATCTGCAGGGGCCACAGCAGTGAGTCTACCTCCAAATACCAAGGCGAGTAGGCCGCATAAGCACTGAACCCACCAGGAGCAGGGATCCATTCAGCAGGCATTTGATGAGGTCAGTGCTCAGGGATCCTGGGTGACTTGCACTCTCAAGGGATGGTCAGGTATGGGTTCGGCTGTCTAGCTGTCCTGCTGTTTATCGGGGTGTGCCTTCTTGACCCTGGAATGATGGATCCAAGGGATGATGCCTGCAACTTTAAGAGCAGTAGGAGTTACAAGGATCACAGTATGTGGACCTGTCTAGGAAAGCTGAAGGGGCTCTTTTTTCCAGTCTTTGACCCAGACTAGGTCTCCTGTCTGGTGGGGGTGCACCATGTGTCCCAGGGGGATGAGATTCTGGGACAAGACTTTACATGTACTTCAGCTAGAGTTTTCCCCAGCTGCTGGAGAATGGCATCTTGGCTAGCCTCCCCCAGAAGTTTGAGATTTCCTTTGAAGGCCCAGAGAATTGGGGGTGGCTGTCCAAATAGAATTTCAAAGGGTGAATAGCCTGTGGGTCCTGGGGTGCACCTAACTTGGAGAAGGGTCAATGGAAGTAAGTCTACCCAGGTGAGACCAATTTCCTGGCAGAATTTGGCTAGGGTGGCTTTGAGGGTTCGATTCATTCATTCAACTTTCCCTGAACTCTGGGGCCTATAAATGGCATGGAGTTTCCATTTGATTTCTAACATTTTTTCTAGCTCTTAGACTATGGCAGCCATGAAGGATAGAGAATTGTCACTTCCAATTGACAGTGGCAGCCCATGTCATGGAATGATTTCTCTATGTAAAGTCTTAGTCACTTCTCTTACCTTTTCAGTGCAAATGGGGAAAGTTTCAACCCAACCTGAAAAGGTGCATATCATTACCAACAGTTACTTGTATCCCCAACTTGGTTTCACTTCTGTGAATTCTACTGTGAGATTTTCAAAGGGGGCCATCTCTGTGTGCTGGACACCTGCTGGAGCACAGGATTCCTGCAAAGGGCTGTTTTTGGCACAAACTTGGTACTGGCTGCTGATGGTGGCACAGAGAAGTTAGTCGGGCTATGTAGTAGTATATCCCAAGCAAGACTTCTAGTGCAGTTTTCCCTAGGTGGGTGAGTTGGTGGTATCACTGGATGAGGGCATGAGCAGCTCCTTTTGGTACAAAAGCCAGTCATCTCGGAGCAGCCAAGTTCCTTCAGTGGTTCAGCTTCCCCTTCTCTTTTAGCCCTCTCCTGTTCTTCCCTGGTATAGCTTAGTTGATTAGTCTCTTGTCCTAAGAGGGACAACTTGGTGTCAATTCTGGGACTTGTATTCCATGGGTTCCTTCAGTCACTTGCCAAGCTGCTTTGTCAGCTAGCCTGTTTCCTTGAGTAACCATATCCATTCCTTTCTGATGACCCTGGCAATGGATGATGGTGACTTTGTCTGGTTTCCAGATTGCTTCTAATACTTGGAGGATTTCTTCTTTGTTTTTGATTTCCTTTCCCCCTGCAGATAGGACACCTCTTTCTTTATAAATTGCCTCATGGGTATGGACGGTACCAAATGCGTACTTAGAGAAAGTGTAAATGTTTACCACTTGCCCAGCAGCTAGCTGCAGGGCTTGGACCAGTCCCCAGAGTTCTGCTCATTGCACAGACCATCCCTGTGGTAGAGACGGTGCTTCCACTACCCATTCGGTAGTGGTGACTGCATGTCCAGCAAGCTTTTCCCTGTTTTTAACAAGACTGCTCCCATCTGTAAACAGTGTCTGATCTGAGAAAGGGAGTGGTTTGTCTTGGAGGTTGGGGCAACTGGTGTAAACTTCTTCAGTCACTTTGACATAGTCATTTTCAGGAGCCCCTTCCTTATCTGGCAAAAAGGTGGCAGGGTTTAGACTGCGCACTGTTTCTATTGTTATTCTGGGGTTTTCACAGATTAACCTTGGTAATGTATGAGCCAGGGATTTTATATCGACCGATGCCTGTGTGAGTTCATTAGGACAGTGACTGTGTGTGGCACCATAACATGAATTGCCTGTCCAAGAGTTAATTTGTCAGCTTCTTTGACAAGGGTTATGGTTGCTGCCATGGCTTTCAGGCAGGACGGCCACTGTGCAGCCATGAACTCCAGCTGCTTGGAGAGCTAAGCCAGGGGTGTTTGCCAGGGGCTGATTGTGTGAGAACCCCCAATGCTACTTTGTTCTTTTCATGCATGAACAGGTTAAAGTTTCGAGTTACATCCAGGAGTCCCAAGGCAGGGGTTTGGCCGAGTTGTCTTTTGATGTTTTGAAAGGCCCCCATTGAGCTTCTCCCCAGGCAAGAGGCTCTTTTTCTTGAACTTTCAGAACCTCATAAAGGGACTTGGCCATGGCTGTAAACCCGGGAATCCAGATGTGGCAGAACCCTGCAGCCCTGAGGAACTCATGAAGCTTTCTTTTTGTGGTGGGGTTAGGGATGGTGCAGATCACTTTCTTTCATTTGGATCTGAGCGTCTGGTGCCCTTGTGTGATGCTGAACCCCAGGTACTTGACCTGCTGTTTACAGATCTGGGCCTTTCTCCAAGACACTTTGTACCCAGTCTTTGTTAGAAGTTGTAGGAGAGTCTGGGCCCCTCTCCAGCAGTCCTCTCCATTTCACTGGCAAGTAGGAGGTCATCTACATATTGCAAGAGGGCACACCTGCAGTCTTCCTGGTGGTAGGTGGCCAAATCTGATGCCAAGTCCTCCCCAAAAAGGGTAGGGGAATTTTTGAAGCCCTTCAGGAGCTGGGTCCAGGTTAGCTGAGTTTTCTGCCAGGTTTTGGGATCTTCCCATTCAAAGGCAAACAGAGGCTGTCTCAGGGGGTGCAGCTGCAGGCAGAAGAAGGTGTCTTTCAGGTCCAGGCAAGTGAACCAGGTGGCTTCAGGTGGTAGCTGTCCTAACAGAGTGTACGGGTTGGGAACAACCTGATGTAAGGTGAGAGTGGCGTTATTAATGGCTTGTAAATCCTGCACTGTTGGGTATCTGGTCCTATTTGGCTTTTTTACCAGTAATAATGGGGTGTTCCAGGGTGACCGGCTGTCAATTAGAATTCCTTCTTTCTTTAGGCAACCCATGTGTTTGACTATGCCCAATTGCACTTCACAGGGGGATTAGATACTGCCTCTGCTGGACTGGGAACGCTCCAGGCTTCAGGTCGATGATGATGGGTGCATGGTTCAATGCCATTCCCAGTGGGGTTTCTTCTGTTCAAACCTGGGGGGAAAGTTCCAGCAGTTTTTCCAGATTCTGACCTGAACTTTTTTCCACATGAAGTCTCCATTTTTTGTTTTGGGGTATGGTGGCGAGGAGAGTGAGGCTGGTCCTGAGGCTTAAGCTTGTTGGCTCTTCAGGTTTGAAGATAATCTGGGATCCCAGTTTGGTTAAGAGGTCCCTACCAAGCAGGGGAACTGGACATTCAGGCAGGTACAGAAATTCATGAGTCACTTTGTGGTCACCAAGCTGGCAAGTTCTTGAATGGCATAAAGGCCATTGGCTTGACTGGTCCCCAGTCACTCCTATGATATTAGAGGTTTTTCTGCTAATGGGGGCGATGGGGTTTGTGACCACAGAATGTTCAGTGCCAGTGTCCACTGTGAAAGTCATTGATTGACCCATCTTGTACTTTGACCATGGGATCATGGGGGCCAAGTTCCAGTGAGCCCAGTCACTCCTATTCAGGGTTGAGCCCTGCTAGCCTGATCAGATGGTCTTGGGGCTCAGGTTGGTGTTTCCATTTAGAGATGTTCCCTCTATGTGCCTGAGTCTTTGGGGGGCACTCATTTTTCCAATGTCCACTTTCTTTGCAGTAGGCACATTGGTCTCTGGTCAGAGGCACCCTTTTGGTGTTTGTCTCCCCTTTTTGAGGTGGCCCTTCTCACCTGGTGGGGTAAGGATTTCCCAAGGCTGCTGCCAGTAGGGAGGCTTGATATTTTTTTGCTTCTTGGCTTTTTGTTCAGTGGCTTTGTCTCGATTGATGAATACTTTGTTGGCGACTTCCAGGAGTTGAGAGATGTTCATGCCTGTGAACCTTTCTAATTTTTGGAGGTTTCTTTTAATGTCTGATGCTGCCTGCACAACAAAGGTTGCATTCACCATCCTCTGGTTTTCTGGAGCTTCTGGGTCAAAGGGGTGTAGATTCTGAAGGCCTCACAAAGCCGTTTATAGAAAACTCCCAGAGATTTGTTGGGCTTTTGAGTAACTAAAGTCATCTTTTTCTTGTTTGTGGGTCATTTTGCCCCTTCTCAGACCCCTCGGAGGAGTGCTTCCCAATATTGCTGGAGTGCAGCCCCTCCCTGATCAGTGTTGAAGTTCCAGTTTGGTTGGGATTCTGGTGCTGCTTCTCATGCTCAATCTTCTAGGTTTAAGACACCAGTATGGCCTGCTTCTGCAGCCACTTTCGGGCTTTCATCAGAATCTGTCATCTCTCCTCCTTATTAAACAAAGTCAGGTGGAGTTGGCAGCAATCATCCCAAGTAGGACGATGGGTTTGGAAAATGGATTCCACGAGATCAATAAGGGCCTGGGGATTTTCTGAGTAGGAGGGGGTATGGTGCTTCCAGTTTAAGAGGTCTGTAGTTGTGAAGGGCTGGTAGTATACTATAGGCTTCCCAGGTTGGGTGGTCCCATTCTTGCCAATCTGGGCTGGACCCTGCATTTCATGGAGGGGCATCTGTAATGTGGGTTGTGCCAGTTGGAGCCTCCTTGCTAATGGGGTTGCAGGGCTTTCCTCAGAGTGGGTTGATGTTCCTGGAGGGACCAAAGGTGGAGGTGTTTCTGGGAGATCTGCTTGTGCTCCCAGGCTAGGAGAGGTTAGAGAGGCTGGAGTGTATGGTGGTGGAGGTGGGGGTGGTGTGTCCTCCTTGGTGAATGACTGGCTTCTGTTGCCCTGTTCCCTGTGCAACCAAGACCCTGCTCTGCCCCTTATTTCCAACACACAATCAAACCCAAGGGGGCAGAATCTGGGTTATCTCCAACCAAGACTCGATGTAGGGAAACTGATCAGGGTGGCCAGGAATTCCTGTGACCACCAGGTATACTGCATGGACCCTTGCTATATCCAGGATCCCTTCTGAGGGCCAGTCAATATTAAAAGTGGGCCACTCTATTTCACATAAGGTTTAGAGGGTGCCGGGGTTCATCCGGATGCCATAATTTCCAGAAAAATCCTTCTTGAAATTCTTTTGCATGTAGTTTAAGATGGTAGGTTTTGAGTGTGATGAGCCCATACCCTGCATTGGTGGTGCAAGACATACAAGGGAAGGGGTTGCCTCTTTCAATGCCACTCAGATGCCTGCCTGTCCATGTCTCTCACAAGAACATTGGCTCATCTTAGTTAAGGTGTCCAGGTAAAGTTCAGGGTGGCCGTTATGCCATATGATGTAGCCATGGAAAACAGGTTAGGGGCCACATGGGCTCCATAGCATAAAGCTTTGGAGTCACATATTGGTACAGCAGATGCAAGCCTCTGCCATCCTCACTCACTCATGCAGTCACTCAGAGGTTATGCAGTTCCTCCCACAGGGATTGCCCTATTCTGGAATCTTGGTACTTGAGATTTCAGGAGGTGATCAGTCTCCTCTTCCACCCAAGGAAGGGACTCACTGAGGACTTGGCACCTGGGGCCTTACCTTTCCAGAATCTTCTGGCACTGTTCAGTCTGCCTCCCCACTGAGTCAGACCACGGTGTAGGGATGTGGCCTGCGGGGACCGCCTCAGAAGGAGGTCCAATCAAGAGAACAGGTGGTGTCCATCTCGTTTGCTTAAAGATCACCATCAGCCACGTAGTTCAGCCCAAAGGCGGAGGCACAATGGGCCTGCTTGATTGGATTTTTCCTGGTCAGGGACCCAAATGTTGTGGCTGATGGAATGAAACCCAAGCAGCAAGCTTTGGGGTACAGATGAAAGAAATTTTATTGTGTGCAGGCCCAGAGGAGAATTCAGTCTCCAAATTCTGGGCCTTGTTTCTTGATTTTCATAACTTTATATAGGAACACTAAGTGGGCAAATTCCTAAGCAAGCAGGCAGACAGGGTTACAAAAGCAGAGAAGCAAGGTTAGCTTATCTTCCTAAAAGCAGAGAAACATTAGGGAGGAAAAGAGTCATTATCTGTTTAGAGTTGCAAATTTCAATTCAAAGGGGCAAGCAGGGAGTGCTTATCTTCCTGAGTGGATTCCATGGAGAAAGGGGGGGGAGGAGGGGAGAAAGGGACAGAGGGAAGTTTATTTTCCTAGAGCTGTGGGTTTCTGCCAAGGGGGGTTAGGGTCACAGCACTTCACTTATCACTTTGATTCATAGTTTTTTTTTTTTTTATTAATTCTTGTTATGTACACAAATTAACCTTGTGAATTTTACTTTAAATTATCTCTTCTAAGCTAAACTTAAAAACCACAGGGCAGATGTTTGATTGTTTTATTCACCAATATAATTCCTTCACAGGCACAGTCCTGGCTTACAGTGATCATGAATTCTCTTGAGACTGTTGCATATTAGCCAGACTAGAAAGGCAAAGTGTAACATAAAAATATGAGTAATAAAAAATGTAATACTTGATTACCAAAATACCTCCTTAAAATATTCGTTACAACTTTTTATTAACAGAACAGTATTTTTAATGAGTAAATGTTATAAAGAAGGCAGAGTGTGTTTCTTAGAAATAGTCTATGTTGTTTACAATATCTAATCTGTTGGTACAATTGCTTGGAGTATTCTCTTATAATCCATCTTATTTCTGTAAGGTTGGTAATAATGTCATCACTTTCATTACTAATTTTTGCTTAATTAATCTATGTATTGGTTTTTCAACTTTGTTGATCTTTTCAAAGATCCAACTTTTAGTTTCATTGATTTTGTTGTTTTATGTTTTTTAATTCATCTCTGCTATAATTTTTATTTTCTTCTTTCTACCAGCTTTGGGATTTAGTTTTCTCTTATTATGTATTTCCTTAACATGTAAAATTATGTTCTTGATTTGAGGTAGTTATTCCTTTTTCATATAGGTGTTCTTGACTATAGATTTCTCTAATAGCAATGTTTTCAGTGCATCTGATAAGTTTTGATATGTGGTATATCCATTTCTGTTTATTTCAAGGTGTTTTCTAATTTCTGTCCTGATTTCATCTCTGACAAATTGGTTGTTGAAGAGTGTGTTATTCAATTTTGACATATTTTGGACTTTCCATTTTCCATTCCATTATTGATTTCTAGTTTTATTCCACTTTGATAAAAGAAGATACATATGATTTCAGTGTTTCTGTATATGCTGTGTGGGTAACATTTTCTTTCCTGGGAATGTTCCATGTGCAATTGAGAAGAATGAATATTTGGTTTTTTTTTGTTTGTTTGTTTGTTTTTTGAATATTTGGTTTATAGTATTGTTCAAGTCCTCTGTTTCCTTATTGATCCTCTGTCTTGTTCTTCTATGTATTTGTGAAAGTGGGAAATTGAACTTTCAACTGTTATGGTAGAACTGTTTATTTGTCCTTTCAGATCTTTCGGTTTTATGTCCATAAAAATTTGGTGCTCTGTGGTTCCTTGCATATATATTTATAATTAATATATGTTCTTGATATATTGACCATTTTATAGATATGTAATATACTTCTTTGACTTTTGTAATAATGTTTGATTTAATTTTGTCTGATAGAATTAGCCAGCCTGGCTCTCTTTTGGTTACTATTTGCTTGCAGCATTGCAGGATTATTTTCCATTCTTTCATTTTCAACCTCTTTAGGCCTTATAAATGACATGAATATGGAGAGGGAGAAAGAGAAAGTCATAGAAGCAAGCAACTAAAAGCAACAAAACCTGGAAGAGAAGGGAAAGACAAGCAGATGCCACCATGTGCCTTGCTATGTGACAGAGGAATCTGGTATCACTGGCAGCCAGTCTTTAGCAAAGAAAGCATCACCTGATGATACCTTGATTTGGAAATTTTTCTCAGCCTCAAAAATGTAAGCTTGTAAGGTGATAAATTCCCATTGTTAAAAACTGACCCCATTTCATGGCATCTGCATTTTGGCATCCTATTAAACTAAAACACTTGAGTTGCTTTAATCTTTTGGCTATTAGTATGAATATTGCTGCTTTGTGCACTGCTGTATAACTCTCTGTTCTTCCATTCTTTTTAGAATACACCTAGAAGTAGAACACCAGGTCATAGTGTAGTTCTTCTTTGTAGAAATGTCTACTTAAGTCAGCTGTGAAATCACATGGTTCTAAGCTTTATTTTGTTGGGAGGTTTCTGATTAATGATTCAATCTTTACTCCTCCTTGGTCTTTGAAATTTTCTATTTCTTCTTGAATCAGTTGAGGCAATTAGTAAGTTTCTCAGAATTTGTCCATTTTTAAGATACCTAATTTGTTAGCATAGAGTTGTTCTTAATATCCTTTTATTTTCCTTTTTATTTCTGTAAGGTCAGCAGTCATATCCCCCCTTTCATCTATGATTTTTGTTATTTGCATCCTCTCTTTTTTCTTTCTGATTCTGTCTAATATATGTCAATTTTATTGGCATTTTCAAAGGACTAAATTTTGTTTTCATTGATTCTCTGTATTATTTTTCTATTCTCAGTTTCACTTACCTTCCCTCTTTATTGTTTCCTTCCTTTTGCTTACTTTGGATTTACTTTGCTCATCCTTTTCTATTTCCTCTAGGTGTGAAGTTAGTTTACTGTTTGGAGAGCTTCATTCTTTTAAAATATAAGCATTTATAGCTATATATTTTCCTCTGAGCAATGTCTTTGTTGCATTTCATAAGTTTTGTTTTTCATGTTTTCATTTTCATTCACCTCAAATATTTCCTCTTTTGCTCGTGTATTCTTCTTTGACAAGTTGGTTCTTTAAGAATGTGTATCATTTAATGTCCACATATTTGTGATTTCCAGTTCTGTTATTGGTTTTTAGTTGGATAAGATACTTAGTATAATTTCAGTCTCTTTAAATTTATTGTGACTTACTTTGTGATATAGCATATGACCTTTCCTGGAGAATTATGTGCACTTGAGAAGAATATATATTGTATTGTTTTCAAACAAATTTTGCATCACATATTTCTTTATATATACATATATGTTATATAAATCTATATATATCTGTTAGGTCTTGTTGGTATATAGTATTGTTTGGGCCCTCTATTTCCTTATTGGTCTTTGGTCTGGATGTTCTAGCCATTATTGAAATTTCTATATTGAAGTCTCCTACTATTAATATAGCATTACCTATTATTCCCATTAAATTTGTGAATGTTTGCTTAAATATTTTGGGGCTTTGGAGGTTTGTACATATACATATATATTTTTAACATTCTTAGATCATTTATTTCAGGCTTGAAATATGTATAAGTTCTGATGAGTTACATAAACACAACATTCAGGATTTCTGCTTCTACTTCCCTTACTCTTACAGTCTTTGTATATTAAGCTAAATTTATTTATTAAAAATGCCACTCCAATAAAAGACCTCAAATATTTCTCTTTCCCAAACACACACAAAAAGGTTGCTAGGTTAAAAATACCTGTAGCTTGATTTTAAGTAGACAGTTAATCAACATATTTGTATACAACTAACATCCAAGCAAAAAAGTATGGTATGAACTCTGTTTTAAAATTACGTATTTTTCCCTAACCCATTTTCCCCATAGACAAGATATAAGAAACTCTTTGAAACATTTTGCTTTAGAATATACACTGTCCGATGCAAGTTACTGTAGTACAGACAGGAAATTTTATAGCATTAGTAAATGAAATTAAAAATTAACTGATTCATGTAAAATGTTTATATATGATATATACAGATTGATCACATGAGTCTAAGAATAAAATTGTTTTCAGTCTTAACATCTGTTATGGACATAGTAAGATACAGTACAAAATTCATTTTTAAAAAGAAAGAAACAATAGCCTTAATTTACATACTGAAAACAGCTCTTATACGATCTTTAAAAACATACTTCAAAGATGCAAAAATAAACAAAATAAAATAGAAAGCCTCGTCCATTATCACAGAATATCCAAAGGACACCTCACAAGATGAAAGAAAAGGATTTGTTTCCTTCCACTTATGCTGTAGACAGGATATGCAGTGAGAATTTATTCCATGTTTGAGATCTCCTTCTGTGTTGGATGCATTTACTTAAAACACTATTTAATTGCTCAGCTTATTTTTAAGTACTTATCTGCCATCATTTAAAAATATTCCATTTCAAGCTATCTACACATGGGCAGCCCTTGGTGCCTCTGATTTTTGGCAGCACTGTCCCTTAAAAAGATTACACCTGACCTTCAAACAAATTCCTTGAAAGAAGAATGCAGAGGGATATTTTCAGGTTTTCAGGTTTGCTCAGCTGTAGCACATATGCTGGTCTTAGGAAAAAATGATCTTTAATAAAAGATCTTAAATCTAAGTAATGAAAATGAAGCATATTTTGCTCAAGTAAATAGATTTTTAAAATCAGGACTTATAGTCAAAAAGAAGGTAAAGTTCAAAAACTAAAACTTTACTGGATAACTATTTGGCTAGGTTATATAAGTATGGCCAATTTCTATTAGGACTCAAAACAATTCAATAACTGCCAGTTATGTTTTTTTCCCATTTTTTTGAATATCCCAATCCACTAATTATATTTTATTTTTAGTTTTTTTTCTTCTTCTGAGTTTCCTTGTATTTATCTCTTGCATTTAAGCTTATCATTATTATTTCTTTTTCCTATTAATTGTATTTGGTTATTATATG
>JAQZBX010061792.1:0-17029 GCA_029593785.1 Cabassous unicinctus
ACGGTAGCACTCAGATCATATGCCTTGTCAGCAGCACCAGTGACATGTAACATGGCCGCTAGGGCTAGATAAAGAACAGCTTTAGCCTCCTTCTAGGAAGATAAGAAAAGTTCGCGCCTAAAGCAACTGCCATCTACCATAGCAACAGGAACCACCAATCCCAAACCGCTACCCATCTTTAAACCCACCAATCCTCACCTTCCTCCCCGTTCGCGCCACAATGTTCCCCCGCGCGCGCATAGTCACCATCTTAACCACGCCTAGCAACTCAAATTACCCAATCATATATCTACACCTAAGCCTTAATGCATTCCCCTTTTCCCTGCTCTAAAAGAGCTGATTTGTAACCCTCGCGCGGAAGAAGAGAAGAACAACAGCAGAAGACCAGCAGCAGAGCAGCAGAGCAGCAAAAGAGCCATGCTATTAGAATAAAGTGCACAGTTATTTCTTTACAGCGTCTATGTCTCATTCCTTCGCTGGGTAACTCGGAGTCTCAGTTGATTTGTCCCGCGGGACAGGACATTTACGGCCTACTAATTTTTGACAAGGGGGCAGAAACTACTAAATTGGGAAAGAACAATGTCAACAAATGGTGCTGGAAAACCTGGATCTCCATATGCAAGAGAATGAAGGTGGAACCCTACCTCATACCATATACAAGAACTAACTCAAAATGGATCAAAGACATGAATATAAGAGCCAGTACCATAAAACTCCTAAAAGAAAATGTAGGGAAGCAACTTCAGGACCTTTGTTAGGAAATGTCTTCTTAGACTTTACACCCAAAGCACAAGCAACTAAAGAAAAACAATGGATAAATGGGACCTTATCAAAATTAAAAATGTTTGTGCATCAATGGACTTCATCATGAAAGAAAAATGACAGGCTATGCAATGGGAGAAAATATTTAGAAACCACATATCTGATAAGGGTTTAATATCCAGAATATATAAAGTAATCTTTCAACTCAACAACAAAAAAAACAAATAACCCAATTTAAAAATGAGCAAAAGACTTGAATAGACATTTCTCCAAAGAAGATATACAAATGGCCAAAATGCACATGAAAAGATACTCAACATCATTAGCCATTAGGGAAATGCAACTAGAAGCCACAATCAGATACCATTTTACACGCACAAGAATGGTTATTATTGAAATAAACAGAGAATTACAAGTGTTGGAGAGGATATAGAGAAATAGGAACAGTCATTCATTGCTGAATGGTGTAGCTGCTGTGGAAGGCAGTTTAGCGGTTCCTCAGAAAGTTAAGCATATAGAATTGCCATATGACCCACTAATCCCATTTCTACGTATATGCCCAAAAGATTTGAAAAGAACTTAAACAGATACTTGCACACCAATGTTCACAGATGCATTATTCATAATTGCCAAAATATGGAGGCTACCCAACTGTCCATCAACTGATGAATAGATAAACAAAATATGGTATAAATACACAATGGAATATTATTTGGCCATAAAAAGGAATGAAGTTCTGATACATGCGACAACATGGATGAATCTTGAAGACATCATGCTGAGTGAAATAAGCCAGACACAAAAGTATAAATATTGTGTGATCTCACTGATATGAAATAATTAGAATAAGCAAACTCATAGAGTCAGAATCTAGAATATAGGTTACCAGGGGATGGGGTGGGGGTAGGGAATAGGGTGTTAATGCTTAAAATGGATAGAGATTCTGGGAGTAGATGTGGGTCAAGCGATTGAGCTCCTGCTTCCCACAAAGGAGGTCCTGGGTTCAGTTCCCAGTGCCTCCTAATAAAACAAAAACAAACAACAAGCAAAACAAACAAAAAAAAGCAACTCAGGGAAGCTGATGTGGCTCAGTGGTTGAGTACTGGCTTCCTACATACGATGTCCCAGGTTCAATCCCTGGCCCCCAGTACCTCAAAAAAAAAAAAAAAAAAAAAATGGACAGAGCTTCTATTTGAGATCATGGAAAAGTTTTGGTAATGGATGGTGGTGATGGTAGCACAACATTATGAACATAATTTATAGCACTGAATTATATATTTTAATGTGTTTTAGAGGGCAAATGTTACTAGAATAAACATGTTAAACAAAATCCATGGAACTGTATGACACAAACAGTGAAACCAAAATTAAACCATGATGAAAGAACAATTATTAAAGTGTGCTTTTATCAATTGTAACAAATGTACTATACCAATACAAGATTTTATTAATAAGTTGGTATATGGGAAATCTGTATTTTACACATGATTTTTCTGTAAACCCACAACTTCTGTAATTAAAAATATAAAATAATAAAATAAAATTACAAGGGACAAAGAAGATGTTATACACTGTAAAAGAACAAAAGATCAGGAAGACATAGGACCATGAACATATGTGTGTTTAATAATATAGCCTCAAAGTCTATAAAGCAATAGCTGACAGTACTACAGGGCTACAGAAATACATGAAAAATGGAAATCAGGGATTTTAACACACCACTCACAGAAACTAACAGGTCAAGCAGATAAAAATGAGCAAAGATAGAAGATCTGAATAATACCTTTATAACCTTTAACTGAGATATAAAAAAAAAAGCTTTACACCCAACACATGAAGAATATATATATTTTAGCTCACCTGAACATTTTTTAAAATCTACCATGAACTAGGCTACAAAGGAAGATGATTCGACCAATTCTAAAGACTGTAACAAAAATAGAAATCAATAACAAAAAATAATAGGTTTTCTTAATCCCAAAAGTATAGAAACTGAAAAACCAAGTTACTTAATAACACTGTGTTAAAGAGGATATCATAGGGAACATTACAAAATACTTCAAACTGAATGACAATAAAACACTGCATGCCAAAATTTTCAGGACAAAGCTAAAATAAGACTTCAGGAAAATTAAAGGCATTAACTCTATTTATCAGTAAACAACAAAGATGGAAAAGATAAATTTGGAAAAAAAGACCATAGAGTAAACCCACAGAAGACAATAAAAAAAAAGGTGTAGACATAATAAAATCAAGAATAAGAAAGCATCAGATTAGAAAATCACCTTTTTGCAACCCTTAATGAATTAACTGATTCAGGTATTTATCATTATTGGCTATTAAACTCACTAAAGAAGAGTCAACCAGACATTGTCCTTAAGTTTCTCTTGAAGGAAAGAAGATAACCCACTTATTAGGTAAGTCATGCCAAAAATGCATATTTATATCCATATCTATGAATCTATATCTATCCATCTATCTATCTATTGATCCTGAATTTGATCAAGCTTCTAGATCCAACCAAAAATTTACAGGAAATTCAGGGGACATAGTAACATGTTAAGTGACACCACAGGGATGCACTCCTCAAAATCAAGACTATGGGAATCTCTATAGGATAAGCCACCCAGTCTCTTCATAAAGAAATTGCAACAAGAAAAAGAGAAATGGAGGAGTAAACTATAGATTTAAAAAGACTTGAGACATATCAATGAATGTTAATGTATGAAATTTATATAGATCCTGATTCAAACAAACTGGAAACATGACTTTTATGAGATATTTTGGAATTTTAACACTTATGGGTTGACAATATTGGAGATTTTTTATTAATTTTTAGATATGATAATGGTATTGTGATTATGCTTTGAAAATATTTCCTGAAATATGTACAGATAAACTCACATGATATCTGGGGTTTGCTTCAAAATATTAGGGATGTGGAGGGAGTGGATCAGGCTATAGACGGCAAGGGACTGGCCGTGAATTAGTCTTGCTCGAAGCTGGGTGATGGGCATATGTCAACTTCCTATACTATTTTGAATACTTTTGCATATTTTATCATTTTACAAAACAATTTTTAATTCATATAAAAGAGCAATAAAACCAAACACTAGTTTAAAAAAGCTAATAAGGTTGAAAAACCTTTATGACACTAATCAATTTTTAAAAAAAGACAGGAATGCAAAGAACAAAAAGAACGAAAAGGAGAAATAATAAAGAGATTTTTTAAAATAATAAATGAATATTGTGAACAACTAAATATAAATGAATTTTTAAACATAATTGACATATCTAATTTTCTGAAAATACACAAAATGCCAAAATCAGTGAAACCAGAAATAGAAAATGTAATAAAGCAATAACCATCAATTATATTGAAATGTTAATCAAACACTTCCCCAACCAAAGAAAAATTACTATATCCAAGTGTTTTTATGGGCAAATTCTATTAAATTTTCAAGGAAACAAATTAAGTTGTTTCAGAAAATAGAGAAATGAATTATTTAACACCAATATAATCTTAATTATAAAACCAAATAAGAACAATACAAGGAAAGAAAAATTTAGGTTAGTACTGTTAATATATACACAAAAATCTGAAATGAAAGATCATCTAACTGAGCCCAGTTGTGCACTTTTTTTTGTCATTGGCATGTGAATTTTATCCCAACCATGCAAGATGGCTCACCATCATAAAACCTATTAATGTAATTCATCGCATCAAAAACTAAAGGAGAAAATCACGTAATTATCTCAACGGACGCAGAATAATCATTTGATGGTTATAATTTTTAAAAGGCTCTCAAAAATCTAAGAATAGAGGGGAACTTCCTTAATTTATTCAAGGCTATATACTGAAAATCTACGACAACCATCATACTTTGAAGAGAAATTTTAGACAGAGAACCATTAAGATGAGAAATAAGACAAAGCTGTCTTCCTTCACCACTACTGTTAAGCATAGTCCTGAAAGTCCTGGCAAAACAAGAAAGAGAAATGAGAGGCATATGGATTAAAAGGAAAAATACAAAACTGCTATTATTTTCAGATATGATCATCTACACAGAAAACCCAACAGAATTAACATTCAAATCAACAGATTTAAAATAATTCAACAAGGTTGCCACATATAGGATGAGCTTAAAATATCAATAGCAGACTTCCACATCAGCAATAATCAGCAAGAAAATATATTAGGTAATTAGATTTCATTTACAATAGCAACAAAAACTGTTAAGTATCTGAAGATTGGCTTAATAAAGATTAAACACTATAGAGAGAAATATTTTAAACTGTTAAAGGATATAAAAGAATACCTACATAAATGGAGGATTTACCATGTTTACAGATGGATGCTGTAACATCGTAATGTTGTCAAATTTCTCTATCTAAATTCAATGAAAGTTCAATCAAAATTCTAACAGACTTTTTTCAGAAAGTCAACACATTCATTTCAAAATTAATATAAGACAAAATGAAGGTTCAAAGTCCACAAATAGCTAAATCAATTTTTTTAAATGAAGAACAAAGCATGATGACTTGTTCTATCAGGTATTAGGATATACTATGGAACAATATAATTATATAACGTGTGGTACTAACTCAAGAACAGACATCAAATCCACTGGAACAGAGTAGAGAGTACATGAATAGACCTGTGTATTGATATATGATAAAGATGGCACCACGGATCAGTGGGAAAAAATGACTTAAGAAGATGGTTCATTAGAAAAGAAGTTGAATCCTTAACACCATAAACAAAGGTGAATTCCAAATAGATTAAAGGACCTAAAACTGAAAAGTGAAATGATAGACCTAGTAGAATAAACTGAATAAGACTATCCTTGTGATCTTGGTCCCAACAAAACCCAAACAGCAAAAATCAAAATGTGAAAATCGAAGAATTTGACCAAATCAACATTAAACATTTCTGGAAAAGCAGATGTGGCCCAAGCGATTGGGCTCCCACCTACCACATGGGAGGTCCCTGGTTCAGTTCCTGGTGCCTCCTAAAGAAGACAGAGAGCTGGCGTGACAGGCAGGCGTGGCAAGCTGATGTGTTGGAGAAGATGCTGAGAGTCAGAGCATAAAGGGTTAAGCATTCAACAAGCATGCTTGCTGGCAGAGACACATTAGTAAATGCCTCCAAGGTCTCTGCGTACTGCAGACGTCAATAGGAGGAAGCAGAGCGGGATGAACCCACCACTAAGAAGTTACTGTATAAATTCCTAAGAAAAACTATCTAGTAATACAGGAACAGGTAGCGATCTCATGCACCAAGCTGAGATATTAGATAGACTGAGGCAAGTAGGGCTAGAAACAATGTTTATACTTCTGCCCCTTGGTAGACTGCCAGAGAAGGTAGTGTTTTGTTGTTGTAAGAGAAACATAGTGGGAGAGCAAGGTTAGGGGGGAAGAATTTATGCATTGTTTTAAGCTAAATAAAAGAAAGGGTCACAGTGAGCTCTGGGCTGTTTTTTGCCTGAGTGAGCTGCAGCCCTCTTCTTCATATGCATCAACTTGTCTGACTCTTCTTTTGCGCCGCCCCCTGACAACAACACTGATGCAACAAGATGGCACAACAAGAGACACAAGAAGAAAAACATAATGAAAGACACAACAAAGCAGGGAAGGGAGGTGGCTCAAGCAATTAGGTGCCTCCCTCCCACATCGGAGGTGCCGGGTTCAGTTCCCCGTGCCTCCTAAAGAAACAAGGAAGACGAACAGACACAGCAAGTGCAAACAACAAGGGGGTGGGGAGAAATAAATAAATTAAATATATCTTTTTAAATAATTAAACATTTCTATTAATTGAACTATGCAATGGACAAATAAGTGACAAACTGATAGATAATATTTCAAAGTCTAAAATAATTAAGAATTACTATCTATAACATGCAAGAAACTCTTGCTAATCAACCAGACAAGAAATACCAAAGAAAAATAGGCAAAGGATGTGAATCCTTTGAAGCAGAAACCCAAGTGAATAAAACTTTCATGAAGGGCCTCACAAACAATAAGAGAAATCCAAATTAAAACCAAAAATTCTATTATATGCCCATAATATTGGCATAAAAATTGTTAGATAATACTAAGTGTTGACAAGAATGTGGGCAAATGATTACCTTAGTAATCTGCATTGACCCCCTATCTTGCTCAGAGTAAAAGCAAAGTCATTACTCTGACCTACAAGGCCCTGCATTTCCTGGTCCCTGTTTCTCCAACCTCATCTCTAACCACTCTCTGCCTCCCTCACTCCTCTACCTGGCCCAGGGCTGCCTGGATTACACTCACCCCATTCAGCGGAACAGCTTAGAACCTCATTTTCATGAGGTACCTGCTAACAATGTCACCTCTGCAGGGATCCTTTCTTGGCAACTCTAGGAACAAAGGACAGCTCCCTCCAGCTTTCCTGGTTTACTTTTCTCCACCACACTTACAGCCCTCCAGACACATTTTATAGCTTACAGGTTCATCTGCCTATTGTCTGTCTCCCTCTATGGGAGCTTAGAGCTGGTCCACCCCCAGAGCCTAGAACAGGACCTGGGATATTATAGGTGCTCATTATAGGTGTTGAACGAAAGATAATAACTTAATATTTATTGAGTGATTACTATGTGTTGCGTACTTTAGACGTATTAGCTCACTTAATCTTGACAACCACCATATGAGATAATCATTTTTACTTCCATTTTGCAGACAGGAGGCTCAGGCTCAGAGGGGTTAGGCAACCCTTGGGAGATCACACAGCTAACAAATGATTGAGCTGGGGCTTAGGCTGGCCTGGTTGATTCCAAAACCCAGGCCTTCCCACATGAACACGCACTGCTCAGATCTGCTGTGGGGAGCCCAGCTATCGACCCTCTCCATCAAATACCACACTAGTGCTGAGGCCATGCTTCCCCCAGGCTGCTTTCCACCCACGACTGAGCATGGCCGGTACCAGTGCAGGCCACTTCCAACGAGAACTTGGGCGTCAGACTCCCCGTCAGCCTGGATGAGGCTTTCCTCGAACTACACTGTCATCTGAGGTTCTTCTCACCTGCTCATTTGTTTGTCCTTCCCCCTCTCCTTTCCCAGGGTCAGACTGGTATTGAGGCCTGAGGCTCCCCCCTACCTACTCCTGCTCCTTCCCTTTATCTTTCACGGTTTTCTCCAATCAAGCTCTTGCACCTCTAATCTCATCTCGGCTTCTGCTTCTTGAAGGTCCTGATCTAACATACCTTGGGTAGCAATCAGGAGTTGGCCAGCACACTACCTATTGAAGGTGCACATACACACACCCAGTGACCCTGCTAGTCTACTCCCACGTATGCACTCCACAGAAATGCACACGTATTTTCACCTAAAGATGTGTACTAAAATGTTCCTAGCAGCACAACTCATAATAGCCCTAAACTGGAACCTATCCAAGTGCCTATCAACAGATGAATGGGTAAATAAATTGTGGTGTATTCATGCAACAGAATATTATATGGCAACGAGAATGAGCCATCTACAATTATTCACAATAATATGGATGAATCTCACAAACATAATACTGAGGGAAAGAAGTCAGCTGCAAAAGAGTACACACTCTAAGATTATATTTATGTAAAATACAAAAACAAGCAGAACTCATTTATGATGTGAGACATCAGGGCAGTGGTTACCCTAGGGGTTTTGGGGTACTACCAGGGACTTTGGGGGATGATGGGGGTGATCTGCTTCTGGATGGTAGCATGTGGCTCCAATCTCTTTTTGAAAGTTCATCACTTAAAATATGTACACTTTCTGTATATAGGTTACACAGCAATAAAATTTTTTAATGAAAAATAGAAGAGCTGGCCTAACACTGAACAACACTCAACAGAAAGACAAAATCACAACCCAATTGATGAGCTCTAACCCTGTTTCCTCTTCCTGCCAGGGCACCACCATCCTCACGGTCACCTCGTGGCTTAAAAATGTCCCTTTCCCTTATCCCTGATGGCCAGTCTGTCACCGAGTCCTGCTGATTCTTCCTTCTCGGTATCTGTCAGCTTTGACCCGTTTCTTGCGCTCCTCCTGTCACTGCTCCATTTGATGCCTCCACTCAGCAAAAGTTACTTTCTTACTAGTCTCCCAGCTAGAGTCAGGGCTGGGGTGAGGCAGGTGAGGTGCCTAAAGGGCAACATTCAAGGAGGCTTCACTCTCGGGGTCCTGCAAGTGCAGACTCAGCATCGGAGAGTGATGCTTCTTGAAATTCTGCACCGTGGGCACCTAGCTTGCCTCACCTGGCCTTGCTCCCAGCTTCACAACGCCCCCCTCAAGACCCCCTGCTCCACGATGCTCAATTATTCTTCTTGCTTTCATCGTGTACCTCTTCTGCCCAACGATTTAGCATTCCCCCATCTGCTTACTAAATTAACGCTGAGCCTGGGCAGATCTTTATCTGTACAGTGAGAAGCCTGGACCTAGCCGGAGATGGCAAATAGATTTCCTTTGAGTCCCAGCTCTAATCAGTTAGTAACAGCTGTCTAGAGCATGGGGTTGAGAGAGATTCTGAGGACAATTTTGGGTTCCTTGCAAAAAGTGCCATGATCAATTATTGATATTTGCCAGGGGTGAGAAAGAAGGGATCCGTGATACACATATCAGGTATTTGCCTTAAATAACTCTAAACTCAAATTCCTTATCCTGGCATTCCAGACCCTCCAGCATCTAGCCTTATCATACAATATCCCGTCTCCTGGGGAGTCAAGTCTGAAATTTTCCACTAAACCAAATTGAAGTGGACTAGGACGAGCTGCGCTGTGTTGAGCTGTGTCACGGCCACTCCGTAGTCACATCACTCTCGGGTCCGCTCGGGCGGAGCCCCCACCCAGGCGCTCAGTGCTCCCAGCCCTCCACCTCCTGGGCTCACTTCCAGTTCCAGAACCCAGTTCCAAAACATTGCTCTGAACTCCCCTCCAGGGAGCTGACTTCCCCCGGCTGGGGGAAAAGGAACCAAATCCTTGTGTCCATTTGTTTGCGCCGCGGATGGTTAAGCGTCGCGCCTGTCTGTGGGCCCACGGCCCAGTCCTCTGGGAAACCCTGACACCTGCTGGAGGCAGCTGGATTTGGCAGGTGGCCCGGTGGGTCATCAGACAGAACCCAACCCGCGAGCCCACAGAAAGGCCGACCCAGGGCCCCCAGGAGGCCACCACGACTTGCTCATAGGATTCTTTACTCCAAGACACACACGCACACACGCACACGCCACAAACGGGCCCAACAATACTGGATCCACTGAATGGGGACATCTCCCGAGTCCAATTTCCCTCCTCCTCCTCCTTCTCCTTCCCCTTCTTTTTCTTATTCCTGCATCTTTCCACCCAAGATGGTGGTGGCTGGGCTCTGCCTGGACTGGCACCCCCGGGGCTCTCCAGCCCCATCCTCTGGGTGGGCACTCGTCCCCAGCTTCTTATTCACACAAGGCAGGCGGGAAGACAGGCTGTGGAGGTAAAATACCACGAGACTGAGGCTCTACTTGGGCAAAGTGCCAGGAAAATGCAGAGCAGGAACATCTGATTCTCCACAGGCAGAAGAAAGGAAGGCTTCTAAGAGGAGGTGGCTGAGGGGGTTTCAAAGTGAAGTAAGAGTTGGCTCGGCAGAGACGAAAGGAAAGCTGTGCCAGGGGCTGGGCAGCAGTGGACTTGGCACGTTCCTGAGCACCACGTGGGCCTCCAGCTCTCCAGGGACTGTCCTTGGCGTGTCCTCCACGTGTAACCTCGTTGCACACACTCGGGGTGCGGGCGGCAATCTTTGCTGTGCCTCCACAAACCAGGTGGCATTTCCGATTTGCTCCTGAAGTAAAGAGTTCTCTAGAGACCACTGTCAGAATTTCTTGGAGAAATTCCTAACATTCTCTGTCCACGGTGGGCTCAGGGAAATTGCGATGAATGGAACAGTGGGGAAGTGAGATTTCTAGGGATTGGGGGCCCCAGAACAAGAGAATGAGAAGGGCAGCCAGGCACCCTACTTCTCTCTCCCTTGGAAATGCCCAGCGAGGGTCCTAGCCTGCCTGCTTCCTGCTGAGACCATCACCTTCATCCCACGCATTGCCCCACTCCAGCCCTTCTCATCAGGCAACGTTGGACTGGCGAACAGTGGGGAGGGGGAAGCCCCTTCTGGGGGAAAGAGACTGGGCACCCTCCATGCCCACTGTGGGGCAAGAGCTCATCCCTCTCCCAATTGCCTGAATCACATGACTTGCTCTCAGGAAGAGGGGTTGGTGAGATCATTTTAGAGGAGGACTTCGGACAATATGTGAGCACAGAGCTCAGGAGATCCAGAGAGGGATGAGAGGGAGGGACAGGCAGAAAGTCCCTTCTCTCTCTTTGCCCAAGAGTTTGACCCACCAACACACACCTACAGGCACCACTCAAAGCCCTCCTCCTCCCAGGAGGCTTCCCTAACTGCCCCAGCCCAAAGGGCCTAACCACAGTTGAGGATCAGTTTCCAGACCATTGTCTTATGAGTGGTACCACGCAGTAGAAATAGCAAGCACCTGGGAGGCTAAAGCTGGGTTTTATTTCATCTTACAGATAATGTTCTCATCCACCAACTGAGCATTGATTATAGCACCTGCTTCCCAACATTGAAAGGATTAAATGAGATATTTACAAAGCCCCGGAACTTGGAAGATGTTTAATTCTCTAGTATATATCAGTAGCTCTCTAGTGATACACTTCATTTTCAAATGCACAGCTTAGCTCCTTATCTAGATTGCAAGCTCCACAAGGGAGGTTAGGTACCCTCCTCCACTCCCCCCCCCCCCCACAGTAATAGCACAATGATTAGCAGTGAGTGCCCTTTGGAGCAAGAGTGGGGAAAAGGAGGCAAGCGGGAAGCACCCCAGGGAAAGAGCCTTGCCCCCTCCCCCAAGCTGGGCAGGAGGCTGAATTACATCCTTCTCATCTTGTTGTAAAATGCCTGTGTTCATTATTTTAACAGTTATTCGTGATCAAACAATTTGGTGTTAATGTGGGTCTAATGTATAAATCCATACGGGTCCCACAGTCATTTAGCATTAATTAAACGAGGCCATTATAAGGCTGGGATTCCACTGGGTTTATTGTGCTTAGCAAATAATGGTGGGGGGGGGCACTCTGCTTCCCCTTGTCCCTCTTAGCTGCAGAGGGAAGGAGCAGAGCTGGATCACAGCTGCCCTGGGATGGAGACCAGAGCCCAGGGAGGAGCCTGGCTGGGCTGCAGAGAGATGACTGACCAGCGGGGAGGTGGGCAGAGGCCAGCCTTGCCCCTGGAAGAGCTGACATCCCAAGAAGAAGAAATAGGGATGCCTGGGCAGAGCACTGGCCTGGGTCAGGGGTTGGGACTTCAGCCCTGCTCTGCTGCTGTTGGCTGGCTGCATGGCCTTGTGCAAGACACTTCCCCTCTGTGTTCTTCCTCAGTCAACTAAGGGCTGGACAGCCAGGCTCGTTCTAAGTGGAAGGCACCTCCTGTGGACCTTGCCATGGCTGGCTCCTGCCCCCCAACAAGCCTCCTAGCCCCGCTCTGGTTGCCACCCACTCCCCACCATCCTAGTCACTCTCGGGCACAGTTTGTTTTATTCTCTTCACGGCACTTACTTGTTTACCTGTTTCTCATCCGTCAAGGACTATGTCTGCCTTACTCATCACTTTCACGCCAACTCCCGGAACAGGACCGGGTCCACGGCACAGCACTGCCCACTGGAGGAACCATAGACGGGCAGTCACGAGGAGCTGCTCCACGGCCCTTACACCTGTGCCAGGAAGGAGAATGACCAGCCACGTCCTAAGGGACAGAGGAAAGCCAGCCTGGAGAAGAGGAAAAAACGGGTGCCGCCTTGAGCAGTAGTCAGAGGCGGCCACGGTGGAGGGGAGCTCTGCTTCATGCAGCTGCTATGTCTTCCGGCTTGCAGCCAAGGCCGTTTGGTGAAACTATATTGATACTCACAATAGGAGAATCCCTTGTGGACTGGAACGATTTTCCTTGCGAGGCACTGGCATGCCTTTCGCCTCACACCTTCCCTGATACAGGAAAGGGAAAAGATCTTCTGCTCTGTGTACTTAAGAAATCAATAACAATAGTTGTTAATTTATCTAGTACTTTAATGTTTCCAAAACACACTTTCCTACACAGGAATGCTATGATTTATCCCCATTTTGTCCAAAGTCACTCATGGAATATGTAGCCCGAGAAACACAAACCCAACACTCCAAAAAGCTCCACAACCCAATGGCCTATTTCCCAGATGAGGAAATCGAGGTGGGGGGGTGCTGAGTGGGCCGGCTGAGAAGAGCCCACACTCGGGGTCGCTATCTTATTTATAGTGCAGGGTGGGGCATGCGGGAAGGGGACAATCTCCCTTCCAGACCTGAGCACAGGAGGTTGCCCAGAATCAAACATTTCATTATGATAGTACAGGGAAAGGGTCAGAGAATCATGATATTATAGAATTCTAGAATTTTTAACTGAAAAGGATGATGTTGGAGATCCACTATCTCTTTATTTTAAGGTGATTTATATACAGGACTCAGTTCCCTGTTCTAAACTCTTTGATTTATCTTTATAGTTTCTGAAGTGAAAGGCATGGTAATGCACGAAATAGGCCTGCAATGAATACCTGATATGGGGCGAGGCACTGGATGCAAATGAGCAAGGCAGACCTGGTATAACAAGACAAATAGCCATTGGCACTCAGCCTCAGTGTGCTGGAGACACAATAGGGAGTGGTGGGGACTATGGCAAGCAGGATGGTATAAGTTCTGTCTGAGGAGGTGTTATCACAGCCAATGACTACCATGTGGATATGTGAGCCCAGCGTTCGCAATTTTCAAACTTTTTGAAGGCAGGCCAGAAATGTGTATCTCAATTGCAAAGTCTAGATTTTTAAATGTTGACATTTAAATCTAAAGCCCTGTGCAGACCAAATAAAATATGTCTAACAGCAAATTTCCATCCATGGTCCATTGGCTTGAGGCTTCCAGTTAAATAAATAAATTACCCCTGTCCAAACCCTCCATCGTGCAGACAGTGTAGCTCAAAGAGTTAAGCCATGTTCCTGAAGATCACAAGAAATTAGGGGCAAAGCTTAGGGCCCAAGCCACTTGATTTTCAATTCAGTCCTTAAGCTGCTGACCCAGGGATCAAGCCAGGGAGGGAAACTGTGTATACAAAGACCTGGTAGGTTTGGGGACATGTCACTACTTGGTGTGATGTCCTGAATCCATATAGTACATCCAGCCCAGGCCACATCGCACCCATCCTGGTGGCAGAAGCAACGCCTCCAGGCCTCCCTCCACCCAAAGCATCCGAAGAGCCCACCCCCTGCCCCTACGCTCTCCAGTGCCCATCCTCAGGCCACTTAGAATGCAGCACCGTGGCACAAGCCAGCTGTCACTTAGGCACTTACAGGCAGAACCGCGGAAAAACCAAACCACTGTTATTACACTTAATAACCAGTTTCCACCTCATCAATTCATTGGCGTCTGACAGGCACTGTTAGGGTGTCAGCTCCCTCGGCCTAACAAGTCAGCACTGGGGGCTGGGGGCAGCAGGCAGGGCTGGGCGCCAGCCTCCAGCGAGTTATTCCGTCCCGCTCCTGCCCTGTGGGGAGGACACACACCCAAAGGCAGCCTGAGCTCCCCAGCCCTGCACTCCAGCCCCACGCGGGAGCTTCAGAGGCTGCGGCAGCAGCGCCAGGGGCTGGAGCAGGGCCCCACCCTCGGGGAAGGGCTCTGAGCCCTGACTGGTATCTGACCAGGCCACGGCTCAGCTTGGCAAAAGGGGGCGGGGGCTGTGGTGTGGGCCAAGGCGGGTGGGAGGAAGAGAGTTCAGGACCGGGGCCCTGGGATGCAGCCTGCTAAAGAGGTCAGAAGCACAGGCTTGGACATCTGGGTTGGGATCCTGGCTCTGCCATAACTAGCTGTGTGACCTTAAGTAGGTAAAGTGAATCCGTCTTCCTGAGCCTCAGTTTCCACATTTGTAAAAGGCGCTACCTCAAAGCTTTGCTATAAGGATTAATTGACATGTATGTATACTGCCCAGCATGGTTTCCATGCCCAATATCTGGCAATTATTCTGGGGCTATTATTGAGGAGAATGGTGCAGAGGTTGGGGGTACTGAGGAGCGGAGGCAGGGAAAGTCATAGGGGATTACTGGGCAATAAGACCACTGAGAAGTGCTTTTGAATTGGCCAAAGAAACTCGGGGAGGGGAGGCCTTTTAGAGCTGTAATAGTTATAATAAGACCAAACATCATTCTTGTCTCCCTTTTGGAGATGAGAAAACTCACTAAGGTTAAGTAACTTAGCCGAGGTAACCCAGCAAGCAAGTGGTGGAACTGGGCTTGGAGGCCAGGCAGTGAGACCAGAGCCTAAGCTCTTAGGCATCTATCTCGCCCCTTCCTGTCTCCCCTGTCCCCGCCCAGCCCGACATCTAAGTGGAACGATCTGCAGAGGCAGGGTGAGGGCAGGTGGGAGCAGGCTTCAGCTATCCCTGTCCCTCTGGGCTGAGGCCACCCAAGACACACCTCTCTCAAGGAGCAAAGCGGTGGTCCCCACCCAGAGCACTGGGAGGACAAAGGACAAGCCCTTTCCCAGACCTGGCACATGTCCTGCCCGGTGGTCCCCTCTTGGGCCTCTTCGGCAGCGTTGGCTGAGGCAGTGCAGCACTGCCATCTCTTGACCGCGTGCTGCACTGGCGTCCCCTCCCTCTAGGTGGGGTGGCCCCAGCCAGAGGTCACAGCCACCCAGGGAGCCCGTGCCTGGCAGGGTGGCCCATCAGCGTCAGTCACGGCCTGGGGCACTGGGCCAGCCCCACAGCCCCAGAGGGGCTCCTGCCCCAAGGACCCAGGGCTGTCTGAGGTCGCCCCTCTCCACCGTCCCCTCCCCCGGGCATGTGCCATGGGACCCGCAGAGCAGTGACAAGGAAAGGGGTGAGTGGGAGAAGAGCGTCTCCTCAGCCTGGGCGGGGAGTCACAAGGTGCCCAGAGCAAATCTCTGAGAGGCGGGATTGTGGGGAATGTGTATGATTCTGTTACTTTCTTTGCTGATTTGTTTTGTTGTGTTTGTTCTATTATTTTTTCTTTTCTTTCTTTTTTTTGTGTGTGTGTGTGTGCTTAATGGGCATTTTCAATTTTTCTAAAATGTCCACGTGTCAAGAAATAATATATTTATAAATTTACCTTTTATATAATAAAGTTTATAAATTTACTTTTAGGTAAAAACAGAATAATTCTAGAGCAGAGAGGAAACATTTTCGAAACCCTTGACTTTCACAGATGAGAAAAATGAGCTCAGGGAGAGGTGACCCGCCCAAGGTCACACCACTGGTTATTGGCAGAGATAGATTAGAACTTTCCTCTTGGGACAGGAGTTTTCCCTTTTGAGAGTGGGCTGGCCTTCCCTGATCCCACAGCTGGGGTAGGGCCCCCTGTTGGTCCCCCAAGACACCCGTTTTTCTGTTTACCGACTGCATTTTCCACCTGTCTTTCTGTCTTGTTCGCAGTGGACTCCCAGTGTCCATTCCAGTGCCTGGTATGTGGGAGGCATACCATAAATGAATGTTGAGTCAATGAATGGAGTTAATCAGGGAAGGCTTCCAGGAGGAGGTGAACTATAACTCTGTTTTTGAAAAGACAATGGTAATAGTTTACCAGAGAGGATGGGAAGCATCCCAGGAGTCAGGGATTGGCCTAGAGTGGGCACACAGTAAATATTAGTTCCTAACTATTGTAGGGGTGAGGGAGAATGTAGAAAGGCATGGAACCCCTCCCCAGGGCAGGGAGGCCCCACTAAGAACTGATGCCTCAGTGCAGCATTGCTGGATCTGACTGGGTCTGCTGGGGTCTGACAAGGGTGTGCCAGGGCCTGGCTGAGCCTTGGCTGAGCTGGGAGCCTCCTCCTTGCAGCTGCAATTAGCAAAGCCTAGTTCCTGCCATCTCAGCCTGATCTCCCAGGGCTCTAGTCTAGAGACCTAGAGAGAGAGAGAGAGAAAGTCGAGAACCTTGACACCAAGGGGGAAAACATGACGCGGTCCAAACGTATCACTGTTAGTTTAGGAACATAAAGATACGTTAAGATATAATGATTGTGTTGAAATATGGATACCATTTACCATGTTTAAGTGCAAATATGAAAATCTCAAAGAAAAGTGGAAAAATTCAGCAGGGGGAAGGGACATTTCCCAAATAAAAGATACTCTTGTCTTAATTTTTCTGGAAAAGTTCCCCCAAAGGTTCTTGGAAAGAGCTCTTTCCTCCTAGAACATTGCATGA
>JAQZBX010061793.1:0-17038 GCA_029593785.1 Cabassous unicinctus
TGTATGATATTAAACAGATTGGTGTATATGTTAACATACCAGTGGGACAAACACTTACACATTTGTAAATGTTATCCTTTTTTCATTTTGTTTATTTTTACTGACATAGTGATATCATTAATAAAAATATTCTGCAACTTAACTTTTTTCATCTTAAAACAGAATGCCTACAATTCTGTAAAAGAAATCCCTCTGAAAAGTGTTTTTTAACAAATATATACACTGTAGAACATATAAAAATGGGATCATTTGATCAATATATTATTTTACTTTTAACTTTTTTCTCATTCTAAACATTTTTATCTTTGATTGAGTGCTCATTTCCCTGAGCAGGTACCTTGCCTTAAAAATAAACTTCCCTTAATATTCTACATGCTTGGGGAATATAGACAAATCAATAAATGTTTAATAAATGAATTAATGAATGAATATTTCCATAATAAATAAGTATATCTATGCATACACACAAATATGCTTATGTTCTATTTGCAATTCTCACTCGAGAAAAAGAGCTTTTCATTCATTTATATTATATTAAATATTTTCTCCCTACAAGTTTCTATGATTTTCATTACACTTATTCTGTTTCATGATAATTATTCCTTTCACAGTTAAATTTACAACTATTATTACTGAAATAATATTTGCTCATTGATTTCACGTGATAAGGCTATGATAAAGGTAGTCTATATATTATTAAATATTTTTTCATTTGCTCATCTAGAGTTTGAAATTTTCTTGTAAATTCTGCCACTTTCTTCTTAGACTCCCTTGAGTTTTCAGGATATGTAAGAATAACGTGAGAGGTGACAGAGATACCAATTCATCAGTTTTAAGACATCATCAGTCATAAAGCATTCCATTATGATGTATATCACTGAGTAAAAGCAATGTTGTTATGTAAACTATGAACAATGCTCAATGTCTTCCATTGTGTGCAAAATCTCCACCTAAGAAAAGAAAGGTGTAATGAATTTTACTTTATACTCATGGAATTACGGTGGTTTTCATTTGTCCTTTCTAATATTCATTCAAAGTTTGTTTGTTTTGCTTTCTTCTTTCAAAGATCCTCCAAAGGAATATTGAATATTTCTGAAATTTTTGCTCATGCACAAACATTGGGTTGTCATTTGTCGATTCTCTTGGTCTTTTCAAATTGCTGGCTTCTTTCATCTATTAGTTGATTTCATTTTCTATTTTGTAAGTTACAGTTTGAATTTATTTTTATTTATTTTTAAAATTTGTTTGCATTTATTAGGAAAACCGCAAGGTACTATCCTTTAGTCTAGTTGAAAATTTGCTAAATAGTTAATTACAATTCTAGAATTTGCCATAGCACTTATTCAAGCTTACATCTTCACACTCCTAGTGAGCCTATGGAATTTCTTTTGAGTACAGTTTTTTTAAAAAAATACTGAAAATCATTTTAAATGATATGTCTTGAAAGAAACTGTCAGCCACCGATTTTATGTCTCGCAAGATTCCGTCTTCAAAAATGAGGGAGAGATTAAGACATTCTCAGATAAACAAAAGCTGAGGAAATTCATCACCATTAAAGCTGCCATACAAGGAATGGTAAGACAGGCTTAATAATGAAAGGAAAGAACACTAGACAGTGATTCAAAGCAACATAAGAAATAAAGACCTGTGGTAAAGGTAACCATTGGGGAAATTATAAATTCAAGTATTATTGTACTATATTGTTTGGTATATCAGTTCACTTCTTATATCCCAAAAGTGCTAAAATGCATATGCATAGGAAGTAATGATAAATATATGTCTTTGTACATAAAATGCATGTATAAGGTAATAGGTGTAAAACATTGGTGGGGTACAAGGGTTATAGGACTAATATTTGAGCATGCTATTGAAGTTAAGTTGGTATAAAACCAGATATGATTGTTATATATTAGGGATATTAACTTTTAACCCCATAGAAACCACAAGGAAAATAGATAAGGATACATCCAGATAGAAATGAGAAGACACTCAATATGGTGCAAGACAAAAAGCAAATAAATATAAAGCAGAGTTTACAGATGTGAGGGACAAAAAGGGTAAAAAGACTTAAAGAAGGCTAAATAGTAAAATGGCAGAAAAATGGCCCAAATTATTAGGAGTGACATTAACTAAAAATGGACTAAACGTTCCAGTAAAAAGGCAGACATTTGCAAAATGGATAAAGATGCATGGCCCAACTATATGCTCTTTGCAAGACTCACCTTAAATTCAAAGGTACAAGTAGACTGAGGATGAAAGGGGGAATAATATACACTATGCAAGTAGTAATCTAAGGAGAGCTGAAGTGGCTATAAAAATATCAGATAAAATAGACTCTAAGTCAAAACAGATATGCAGGACAAAGATGGTCTTTATACACTGATAAAGGGGTGTATTCACCAGGTAGATGAAATAATGATAAATATATATGCACCTAACAGAAGATCCACATAATATCTGAAGAAAATACTGACAAATTTGAATGGAGAAATGCATGGTTCTGCAATAATAGTAGGACACTTTAATATACCACTCTTAATAATGGATAGAACAACTCTTCAGAAGATCAATGAGGAAGTATAGGAATTGAATGATACATTAAAACAACTTGACCTAAAGACAAATACACAACACTGCACCCAAAAAATTCAGGGCATATGTTCTTCTTGTGAGCACGTGGATCATTCTCTAGGATAGGAAATATGTAGGGTCACAAAGCAAGTCTCAATAAAATAATATAAAAACATTGTAATCATACCATGTATATTCACTGATCACAACTGAATGAAGCTAAATATCAATATTCAAGGGAGAAACGGGAAATTCAAAAATAAGTGTAAATTAAACAGCATACACTTAAAAATGCTAATGGGGTAAAGAGGAAATCAGTAGCAAAAGTATGAAATATCTTGAGGTGAATGAAAATAAAAATACAACATTCCAAAACATATGGGATGCAGTGAAGGCAGTGCTGATATAGAAATATATAGCTCTAAATGCTAACATTAAAAAGAAGAAAGACTTCAAATTAGAGACTTATCTTCTTAACTGGAAGAATTAGAAAAAGAAGAGCAAACTAAACAGTAAGTGAGCATAAGGGAGGGAATAAGAAAGAGTAGAGCCCAGATAAATCAAGTAACAACAACAACAACAACAAAAACACAATAAGATTGATAAAAGCAAAAGTTGGTTCATTGAAAAGGCAAAGAAAACTTAAAAAACTTTAATGAGACAGACAATGAAAAAAAGATAGTAGGCAAATAAGAAAAATTAGAAATAGAATGGAAGTCTTTTCTATCAACCCGCTGAAATGAAAAGGACATAAGAGTTTACTTTGGCCAATTCTATGCAAACAAATTAGATAAGTTAGATGAAATGGACAAATTCTTAGAAACACACAAACTGTCTACATTGACCCAAGAAGAAATAGAAGATGTCAATAAACAAATTACTAGTAAAGAGATTGAATCTGTAATCAAACACCCAGGTCCTATATAAGGGGGGATAGCTCCAGAGATAGATGCCTTAACAGTGGGCTATATTTGGAATCTGTATTCCTGCGAGTGACAGAGTTGGACTCAAATAAGTCTTCTCTGCACATGGTCCCTCAGTCCCTTCTATTCAAATCTATACGTGATGCTGGAGTTTGTAGTTCTACTTCCAGAGACTGGAGCCTTTGGCCTGCCCATGTGCCAGCTGTGTCTGGAATCTCAGCAGAACGGCAACTCCTACTCTACAGCTCAATGGAATCACCCAAGTCACCTGGCGAGGAGATGATGATGTACAAAGGGCATCCCAGGGAATGGAGAGAGTCTGCAGCTTCAGGCAGGATAATCCCATCCATCTTTTCCATGGGATATAAGCCCCCTTTCACTTGGAGATGGAGTGGACATCACCATCCCAGACTCCTCAGGATTGGGGGAAGAGCTATGGACTAGAGTGGACTTACTGGTATTCTGTTGTAGACATATTGTGATTCAAGCAATGGAAGAAATTACAACATAGAGGTGGAGCCAGTGGTCACTGGATGCTTTGGGGGCAGGGAGAGGGAAAAGCAGTTGTAATACAGGGGGTTTTTTGGGACTTGGGAAATATCCTGAGGGACATTACAATGACAGATATAGTCCATTTTACATCAACATATAACGTGCAAAACTGTGTGGGAGAGAGTGTGGTCTACAATGTGAACTATGGTCCATGCTTAGTGGCAAAGCCCCAGGATGTGTATATCCATTGCAGGTGATGTGCCACACTAATGAAAGATGTTTAAGTGGGAAATTATGGGAGGTGTGGGAGGTGGGTAACATGGGAATCCCTGTAATTTTTGTCTAACATTTATGCAATCTAAGCATCTATTAAATTACAAAATTAAAAAAATAAAATAAAAAACCCAGGACTAGAAAGCCTATAAGGGGAATTCTAACAAACATTTCAAAAAGGCTTAACTCCAATTCTACTCAAATGCTCCTCAAAAACTGAAGGTGAGGGAACACTCCTTAACTCATTTTACAAGGCCAATAGCACCCTCATACCAAAGCCAGGTAAAGATAACCTAAGAAAAGGAAGCTACAGACCAATATCTCTTATGAATATAGATGCAAAAATCCTCAACAAAATACTAGGAATGGAATCCAACCACACATTAAAAGAGATACACACCATTAACAAATGGGAAATACTCCTAGCATGCAAGGGTGATTCAAATAAGAAAATCAATTCATTAACTACACCACATTAACAGAAGGAAGGAAAAAACACACACAATCAACTCAAATGATGCAGAAAAGCTATTTGCAAATTACAGCACACTTTCTTAATAAAAACATTTAGAACACTAACTATAGAAGGAAACTTCCTCAACAGGATGAAGGGCATATATGAAAAGAACATGGTTAACATCTTATTTAACGGTGAAAGACTGAATGCTTTCTCTTGTCAGGGACAAGACAAGGATTCCCACTGTCACCACTTGTAACATATCTGGCTTTGCATTTTTCCAACAACCCTTCCAATTCTTTCCCCTTCCAGTCACAGCAACATTTCTTAGTACTTACAGAGCAAGCCTTAAGAAATAAGTGTTTGTAAGCTCATAACTGATAAGGAAATCTCCTTTGCCAAGACTTCTCTCCTGGAAACTAAGAATAATATGTTCTGTGAACTGTTCAACCACCTTCCTACCAGTAGTTACCTTAGGTAATTACTGTAAAGATATAACTTCAACCTTACTGACAAACATTGTAAATGTTCATTTCACATAATTACTGTGAAGGTCCTTTCGTCATTATTTTTCCTCAGCACTTCATTTTATATTCGTGCTCTCCTTCACGTGTGCTTCTCATCTGCACATAGACTTGTAGTATAAAAGACTCTTCTTGCTTTGGTTCAAGTTTGGATGATGAGCCTCAGAAGTACCAAGCTCTCCTCCCATCACCAAAGATTAGGTTTCTAAGCCATGGCCTGGCTTGGATCTACCACCATGGAAGAGTTGACCCATATAAGCCCTGTAATAAATGTTCACTTGCTTGCCAAGCTGGACTTGTCCAAGTCATACTTTCGTCTGACATATCCTTCTCAGTTTGGTGGGAAGATGTCATTTTGCATGATTCCATGCTGGAATCAGAACACCACTGTTGCTCAACATTGTACTGGCAGTTATTGCAAGAGTACTTAGGCAAGAAAAAGTAATAAAAAGCATTCAAAGTGGAAAGGAAGAAGTAAAATTTTTATTATATGCAGATGACATAATCCTGTATATCAAATGACTCAAAAATCTACAAAAAAGCTTCTAAAGCTAGCAAACAAATTCAGCAAAGTGGCAGGGTACTACAACAACACCCCAAAATCAGTAGTTTTTTGATACACAAGCAATGAATAATCAGAAGAAGAAATCAAGAAAAAAAGTTCCATTTACGATAGTACCTAAAATAATCACATATCTTGGAATAAATCTAACGAAGGATATAAAGGATTCATACAAAGAAAGCTATACATCATTGCTACAAGTAATCAAAGATGATCTAAATTAAGGGAAGGATATGCTGTATTCATGGATTGGAACACAAAACATCATTAAGATATCAGTCATACCCAAAACAATCTTTAGATTCAGTGCAATCCCAAAAAAATTCTAAAAGGTTTCTTTGCAGAAAAGGAAAATAAATCATTAATCAAATTTATATGGAAGAAAGGGGTCCCAAATAGCAAAAGCCATCTTGAAAAAGAATAAAGTTGTATGGATTCCACTTCCCAATATTAAATCTTATTATAAAGCCATGAAAATCAATACAGCATGATACTGGCACAAGGACAGACATATAGACCTATGGAATAGAATTGACAGGTCAGAAATCAAACCTCACATTTATGGCCAACTGATTTTTTACAAGTTTGCAAAAGCCACTCAATTGCAAAAGAATAGTGTCTTAAAAAACTGTACTGTGAAAACTGAGTCTTCATTTGCACAAAAAGGAGAACCCCTACCTCATACGGTATACAGCAATAAAATCAGAATGGATTATAGAGCTTAATATAAGAGCTGCCACTTTGGTGAATTTGCTTATCAGCTTTAGACACTTTAGAAAAAGAAATCTGTAAGGAAAACTCTTCAGGATGTTGTGTTAGGCTATGTTTTCTTAAACTTTACAACCAAAGCACAAAGAACAAAAGAAGAAAGAAATAATTGGGATCTCGTCAAAATTTAAAACGTTTGCACCTCAAAGGAGTTTATCATGACAGTATAACGAAAACATACAGAATAGAAGAAAATATTTGGAAACCACATATGTGATAAATGTTTGCTATCCAGAATATAGAAAGAACTCCTGCAATTAACAGCAAGCAAAAAAAAAAAAAATTAAAAATGGGCAAATTTGAACAGACATCTCAGCAAAGAAGAGATACAAAGTGCCAGAAAGCCCTTGAAAAGAAGCTCAACATCATTAACCGCCATGGAAATGCAATCAAAACTACAATGAGATACAAATTTACGCCCACTATAATGGTACTATTAAAAATAAAACTTAATAAATTTGGAAGAGGATGTGGAGAAATAGGAGTACTCTTTCATTGCTAGTGGCACTGTAAAATGGTGCAGCCACTGTGAAAGACTGTTGGGCAGTTCCTCAGAAAGCTAAGTATAGAACTACTATTTGACCTGCAATCCCACTACTAAGTATACACCCCCAAAGAACTGAAAGCAGGAACAAAAGTAGAAATTTGCACACCATTGTTAATAGTAGCATTTTTTCACTATCGCTAAAAGATGGAATCAACTCAATTGTCCATCAAACAAAGAGTCAATAAATAAAATGTGTAAATACACACAATGTAATATTATTCAGCCTTAAAAAGGAATGAAGTCCTGATACAGGTGACAACATGGATGAATGATGCAGGCAATCTTCACTGAGTAAAATAATCCAGCCACAAAAGGGCAAATATTATCTGATATTGCCAATTTGAAGGAATTAAAATAAGCAACCATATAGAGACAGAACTAGAATTAAGTTACTAGGGGATGGGGTGGGTATAGGGAATGAGAAGTTAAGGCATAAAATGTACAAGGTTCCTTTTTGGAATGATGGAAATATTTTTGGTATTGAATGGGGATGGATGGTAGCAGAACGTTGTGACTGCAATTAACAGTAATGAAATACATAACTGAATATCATTAAAGGGAAAATGTCAGATTGTATATATGGTAAAAGAATAAAATTTTTTATGCAATCCATAGACTAAAGTACACAGTGAAACTTATGTTAAACAATGGACTTTAATGAATAGAACAGTTACAAAAATTTGCTAACATAAAATGTAACATATGTTCCACAACAATGCAAGTTGTTGTTAGTGAGGTGGTGTATGAGAATCCTGTATTTGAAGCATGATTAAACTGGTATTTTGTGCCTGGTTAAACCCACAACTTCCCTAGTAAAGAAAAAAAAAAAGGAAAAATGAAATATCTTCTTATCATTGCTTTTAGACCAGCAATTATATAACTAAATATATATTTTAAACATCATAATTCAAGCATTGATATTTGTGTGAATATTTAAATCTTTGTATCTATTTAGATCATTATGAGAGAATTTGGACTGTAAAAGCTAAATTTGTGTTGTATGTACACACAAGGCATCAAACATACCTAGTACATGCAAACAACTTGCAGAAAAATGTATTCCACAGAATGCACATGATTTTCTAATTCAAACTTTCTTTTAGTGTGCAATAATTGGACAGTTCTAACTTTATTCTTTTCTGTTATTCCATGAGCAAAAAGCATATGCAACCTGAGAATTTGTACCTGAGTCCCTGGAATGTAAAATCAAACCCTTGCTCTGATAACCCTGTGTATGCGCATACATGGCCATTTTAAACTTCATTGCTCTGCTTCTTTATTTCTGATTACTTATTTACAACTTTGCAATGCTTGAAGCTAAAAATTCAAATGAATTTTTGTTAATTTTATTAAGCAGTTCTACATGTTTATAGTAATATAATTTTGAGATTACCTTAATCTTCCATTCTGTCAATATTGTACGAGCTATTTTACTCTCTCTACACTATTGTTTATATTTTTACATTATGCTATGATTGATCCATTATAGACTTTTATGTAAAATGACTCACATGCATTTGTATATCATTGTTATGTATATTTGTGTATAGGTTCAAGGTATATTAATGTGCATATATTGAACTAGAGAAAAAACATCTATTACAACTTATAATATAGTATTATAAAGTTGATTTATATCCAGTATGATTTTTTGAAAAATTTTACATGTCCTCTCAATGACATTCAAAATATTTTGAGGTTTCAGTTTGAAACAGAAATGACTACAGCAAGTTCAATTCAAGCTATTTTAAAGACATGCTGAAATAATTAAAGGTACTTATTCTAGATTATTTAATAAACAATAAACTTAGCAAAAATCAAAGAGGAATTCTTCAGGACCACTTAACATTATTTTTTAAATGAATCTTTTTGTGCAATTTTTTTACTTAGCTGACAATAGTGCTATTCTTTTGATGGAGTCCTCAAAGGCTTTCTTAACTTGATTGTTCCTCAGGATATATATAAAGGGGTTCAATATAGGTGAAATAGAAGAAATGAGCAGTGTAACCACTTTATTAGTGGTCACTTCTTCCTTTGCTGAAGGATTCATATGGATGAAAATGCATGTGCCATAGGTGATGGAAACCACTATCATGTGGGAAGAACATGTCGAAAAGGACTTCTTTCTTTGCTGGACTGATGGGAATCTAAAAATTGTCCTGATGATGTATGTATATGACAGAACTACACAAGTCAGAGTCATATTCAGGGTCAGCACAGGAAAGAATATAACTGTCTGTTCTATGGACCATGTGTTAGAGCATGCGATTTTCACCAGGGGAAATGCATCACAGATAAAATGGTCAATGATGTTAGAGTCACAAAATTCTACCTTTAAACCCAGGCTCAGTGGTGGAATTGATACACACAAACCAGCCATCCAGCAACAGATGACAAGAATCCTGCAGACTCTGCTGCTCATGATGGTCACATAATGCAGAGGTTTGCAGATGGCCACATAGCAGTCATAGGACATGGCAGCAAGGAGATAAAATTCCGTTACTGCAAAGATGTCAGTAAAAAACACTTGGACAATACAAGTGTTGTAGGTAATGAGCATGTTACTTGTAACTATGCTATACAAGTATCTAGGAATACATGCAGATGTGAAGGAGACCTCTAAGAAGGAAAATTTTGTAAGA
This sequence comes from Cabassous unicinctus, assembly GCA_029593785.1. Lineage (NCBI taxonomy): Eukaryota > Metazoa > Chordata > Mammalia > Cingulata > Chlamyphoridae > Cabassous > Cabassous unicinctus. The sequence goes on from JAQZBX010061793.1 coordinate 9,760, forward strand.
AAAAGTACATGGGTGTTTTCAGATGGGAATCCACAAAGGTGAGTGTGATGATGGTCAGGTTCCCATTTACACTCAGCATGTAGGTGAGAACTAGAAATATAAAAAGCAGAACCTGTAGCTGAGGGTCATCTGTCAGTCCCAGAAGAATGAATATTGTTATTGTACCATTTCTCATCACTGATTTCGACTTCTCTCTAATCTGTATGACATATTGTGGCCGTTTGGCAGTTTGATGTAATTATGAATTCCAAAAATATAATTGGATCATGCTTGTATTCTGATCTCTTAATCTGGGCATGATTAAATTATGACTAGGGTGTTGACTGGGCCATGTCACTACGGCGTTGAGCCCCACACCTTGGTGTGTGGGGAATCAAATATAAAAGGCAAGGCAAAGGACAGACAGAGCAGGTTTTGAATAGCAGTTTTTGAGAAGAAGTTTTGATGTTGGAAAGAAGACCCCAGGAGAAGAGAAGTGAGGCATTCACCTGATAATATACAGCTGACCTTGTGGAGGAAACAGGAGCTAAGCCCAGAGAGAAACACAGCCCCAGGAAGAGAGGAACCCCAGAAGCCTGAACCCTGGCAAATGCCGGCAGCTGTCTGGCTCTAACACGTGGCAATGGACTGTGGTGAGAGAAGAAACTTAACACTTTATGGCCTGGAATCTGTGGACTTCTACCGCAAATAAATACCCTTTATAAAGACCAACCCATTTTTGGTATTTCACATTAGCACCCCTTTGGCTGACTAATACACATATGCAGAGACATTTTCTTATAGATTATTATAACTATTATGAAACTTAACATATTCAGTGTTTTATTCCTCACTACATTTTAAAAATATGTGTTTAACTTCCATTCCTGCCTGATTTTCCCTTTAGCATAAATAGATTGCTGAGGATGTACATTTTTCTGGGCAGCAATGATGCCCTTTGGCTCTCAAGAATTCTTTCATATTCAATAAATAAATCACAGAATTTCATAATAGATTTCATGTCTTTTCCTTACAAATTTTATCTTTTTTTTAACAGTGTCAATAAATAAAATTTAACTTGTGCTGACTATACATACTCTAGAGGAGTAATTGAGTCTTGTTTTTATTCCATAGCAAAAGTTTTATTTGTTCACTGATATTTAGGACAAGAATGTTTAAACCTCTTCCCCTAACCCAACTTGCTTCTGACTCCCGTATATAATCCACCCTTTCTCAGAATATATACATAATTTTTGAATATCTGCATTACCTTTACTTCTGAAATTAGTGGTGATTCCCTTTCTCTGTGAATTTCCAGTATAATGGATTAGTTTTTCTTCATCAATATCATTTTTTGCCTAATAATAACATATGTAATCCAGAAGTCAAGAACCTTTTGCTCCTGAGGTGGTGGGCAGTTGCTCCACTGATATTTCTCAGACATGAACCGTTGGTTATGCAATTAAGGACACAAATATTTTCATTATACTGTCATTATCTATCTCAAGGCTTCAGATTTTCTAACATCAATATACAGAAAATCTTTCTCCCTTGTACCAAGTTTATTTATTTCATGAGCAATTTTAATTTCTTATTCAACTTATTGTTTTCCCTTCGTATTGAAAATGGGTTGACTTGCCTATGAATGTTTGTATATTTCCCTGTGTTACCAACATGGGGAAGAAGCCCTGACCTAGACATGATTTTTCTGAAATTAGAACCCTTCTATGGAATTTGATCTCACAATCAAAATTATTAACTATTGATATCAAAATTTTGCAGTGACCCTACCTTCCTTTCATTTTTTCCCAATATATAAGGTAATTCAACATCACTCTGAAAACTTACATAGACCTTCAGAGCACTATTTAATTTTCAAATGTATTTTCCCAATATATTAAAGCTTACTAAACAATGAAAGTTGATAAAAAGATTGGCAATTAATTATAACATACTGATGTCGGTGTATTCTTTCTTTCAAACAAATGCTTGAAATTAACACATAATTCTTTAGTGAAATGCCACTTTGGCCTCAATAATTTTTTCGAGGAAGGCAGATAATATGGGCATTGGGAATGTGGGGTTGAAGGGCCTCCTTATAGATTTATGTACATACAAATATACTTTATTATTTTTAATTTGGGTTCAATTATGTAGCAAAAGTTTCCATGGATATTTATTATATTGAGTTTCTTTTGGATTTATTACTGCATTTTATGCATAAAATCCTTACTGACAATGATATCACTCTACTCAAGATAAAGTCTCTCTAGAAAATGACATCTCATAAATATTTGTTGAATACATGATAAAATGCATTAATTACCAGTGAAGTCCATTTTCTTTTCAGGATGAAAACAAGACGAAATACTACAAAGGGAAATATAGTGAAAGAGAAAAGCTTCATTATACTTACTCTTCTTTTAGTAAATCAGAACATCTCTTTGTTTATACATTGCAATATTAAGACTCTAAGGTTGAAAGTGATATTTTTGACAAATATGTTTATATCTTCACATTTACTGGCATGTCTGTGAATGCATAGATCTCCCAGGATTGCCATCCTCAACAAGGTTTACAGAATACCTGATAATGGGTTTAGTGCTATTATAAGCCCCCAAATATATTCTTACTCTTTCTGTCATGGAAAAGAAAATAAACTGCAAATCTATTCACTGGTAGAAGAGATATTATTCTCTACAAACTGGAAATCTATTCAGTGGTAGAAGATATATTATTCTAAATATTCAGGAAAGAGAGAGTAGAACATGACTTTTTAAAATTGAATATGCCATTAAGTGAAAAAAAGGTCCTTTTTGACCTACACTCAAGAGTCATTAGTAAATTTTCTGGGTAATGAGAGTTGGAAAAAACAAAACAAAAGCCATGTAACACAGACTTCAACTGGGACAATGTCCTTGGAGACAGGGGATGATACATCAGCATCAGACAGAGATCAGGAGGACAACTCTATTACTTAAACAACAGCTCATTTTTAAAACTTTTCTATCTACTAAGGCATTCTGTAGATAAAAATCCATTATTGTATGAATATATTCCTTTATTATATGATATGAATTTTTATTAGAGTTGGACAATTTTAATCAGATACATAGAAGGAAAAGTTTATACAATGATATGAAACTACTTCTTTTATTGTAGGACTTATCCTTTCAGGTTTTCTTTCTCTATGTACACCCAATACATTATAGGTTTTATTTACAAATGAATAAACATTTGCTACCAATCTTAATATAGATGTGTAAAATATGCTTTTCATCTTTAAAAATACTTTAGAAAATCTCATAATAGCCAATTTATCACTATAAAAAAGTTGGCTCTATAAAAAAGTTGGCATTTACTTTAAGATGCCTGAAATACAATGTTCTTCATTTTGTATAGCTATCAGTTATTCAATCAAAAGTATCTGCATACTAATATTTTCCATAGAGTGAGAATAATTGCTGAAAGTGAACTTTCAAAATCAAAATCTTATTTTTAGATATGTTGTACAATGTTATACAAGGAATTAATCAGAATTTTTTTTCAATTATTTCATTTCTTTGTACTAATAATTCCATTTGATTCTAATCATGGTTTCTCTAGTTTGCTGTTTTTTACCAAATCTTTTATTCATTATCACAGTGTTTATACTATATTTTAAACATATTTGACATAACTGTTTTAATGTACTCATCTGTAAATTCCAAAATCTGAATCATTTCAGTGTTGTTTACTATTGACTGTTAATTCTCTGGATATGGGTCCCAAGACATAATTCTTTGCTTACCAAGTAGTTTTTGATGATATGGTGGATATTTGTGAAAGCATTTTTATTTAGAGATGGTTGATTTTTTTCTGTTGGAAAGATAGTTTACCCATATATCTGCTAGAAGTTTTTGAGATATGTGAAGCTTTCCTGGGTGGATTGAGAATAATTATCATATTCTAGTGTTATATTAGCCCTACTTCTAAGGTACAGATTTTCTAGAATTACAGTAGAATACCCAGAGCATCCAGATGTCTCCCTTAAATATAAGTGTTCAGAAATCCTCTACCTCCGCAACTCAAGAAATCATCAGATTTTTCATAATGGTGAGCAGAAGATTCCATAATTGAAGACAGAAAGTCATACAAAAATTCAGCCCAAATATATTTCTGGAATTCTCCATAGTTTTAACATAGATAAGATGAATATGTAACCTATAAAATCTGACATTACAATCAGGATAATAGTGGAGTGGATAGTTTCTGTATCACATCTCATGGGTAATAAAATAAATTTAATTGTCTGTTCCTGGAGTTTTAATATTAGCTTTCTCAAGATTAGTTTGATTAATATCTTTAGGGTATAGTGGATTTTTGAGATCAATACACTGGGGGTTGTAATCCTAAATTTTAGGTATTGTAATGCATAGAGGATTGATAACAGATTAATTACCACACTGGCAAGAACATAGGAAAGATACAGATTAGATCATTACAATGTTAAGGGCATTCTAATGTGAACCAACCAATGTCATATAAATGATATCTTTTACCACTAAGCTAAATATTTACAGTAATTGACTGTAAATGTTTTCTACTATTATGAGAGAGAGTTTGAAACTAGGGAAGTAGAAACTTTAACAAAAAGGCAAGAAAGGTTATTTCTGTCAGGGATTAGTGAAGTAGCAGCTTCAAAATTATGACCGTCTGCTCTATGAGCCACGTATCTGAGTATGAAATCTTTAGGAGGGGGTATACATCACAGGCAAAATGGTCAATGACAGTAGAGTCACAGAATTCCATATATGTGTCCTTGCTAAGTGGTGGGAATAAAATCAACAATCCAGCTGTCCAGGATCAAAGGATGCACCTTTTACAGACCATGTTGTTCATGATAGTCATGTAATGTAGGGGTTTGCAGATGGCCACTTAACGGTCATAGCACATGATGGCCAGGAGAAAAATTCTGTAAGAGCAACAATGTCTGTAAAAAATTTTGGATGACACAATTATCATATGTGATTGTCTTGTCACCTGTTGATATGTTTATAAGTATCTGGGAATATAAAGAGATTTAGATGAAATTTCTAAGAAAGTGAAATATTGTAGGAAAAAGTACATGGCAGTTTTAAGGTTTGAATACATGAAGGTGAGGGAGATGATTGTCAAATTCCATTATGCTCAATATGTAGGTGAGAAATAGATGAAAACGAGAACCTTAAGTTGTGGGTTATCAGTAACTCCCAGCAGGATAAATGTTGTTATTATGTGGTAACTCATCTTTGAATCCTGACTTTTATTCAATCTCCATTTACACTTCAGAGATATTTGATATAAGGTAATATGTATTAACATCACTTTACAGCAATTAATGGCTCAACAATCTCAGCCAACCTTCTCATATGCATGCAAGTGTAATTTGGTTATAAGTAGTATCATTATATTAGAAGCATAGTCTCCGTTGTGTGTTTTGGGAAGACCATGATATAGTTTTTAACAAAAAAGATTACTTTATCCATATGACATTCCAACCTTCTAGAAATTTTTCCTTCTTAACACTTTTTATCCTGTTTATATTTTATTTATCTGTACATTGGTTGGGAATTATCCATATAGTTTTTTTGGACTGCTAACTGTAGCTGAACCTTAAAGCCAAATCTCAAACTTCTTCAACATTTTAATGTCTTTCCTTGAAATTTGTTTAGTAATAAAGTACAAACATATGACCCATAGTTTGGTCCTCACTGTACAGTTCTTCATATATATATTTATGTCTGATTATGAGTTTTAGCATTATTACAATTTTCAAATTTGTGTTTTCTCTTTTATTAACTTTTGACTCACTCTTTCTGGTCTCACTCATGTAATTCTGTCTAAAGGTACATTCGTTTCTTAGAATGTTAAGGTATATTGAATGTAATATGTTCAGGGTTATAAAACATAATCACAATTGTTTTATATTCTCCATCTGTTAAGTAACAATGAAACACACTTCAACATGCTGGCATCAATGTCACTATGTGCAAAAAAATCAGCTTTAAATTATTAAACTCTTTCTCCAAGCTTTGTTTGCTTCCTCTGTTATTTCTTTTTTTTTTTTTAAAGGTTGATTTATTTACTTTATTTATTTATCCTCCCACCCCCACCCCCTGTTGCTATCTGTGTCCATTTGCTGGGTGATCCTCTGCATCTGCTTCCTGCCTTCTCTTCTCATCCTTATCCTCCAGTCTTCACCAGGATTTGATGCTAGGGACCTCTGATGTGGGAAAGAGGCACTCTGCCATCTATGCCACCTTAGTTCCTGGTTTTTGGTGCATCTTGTTATGACTCTATCGTGTCTCTCTCTTCCTGCATCATCATCTTGCTGCATGACTCAGCGGGACCTGGCTCGTCATGTGCAGGCCTAGCGGCTTGCCTGCACATCTTCTATTTTTATTTTACCGGGAGGACCGGGGTATCGAACCCAGGTCCCTCCATATGGCAGATGGATGCCCATCCACTTGAGCCACACCCGCCCCCCCTCTGTTATTTCTTTTTTCCTTCTCTCTCACATGGAAATAATAATACTATCTGTGACAGTTTGACTTTAGTGAATCCAAAGAAAAGATTATATTTTTGAATGAATTCATTCCTGTGGATGTGAGATCCTTTAATTGCATTAGACTCAGTTAAGGGACCTTGATTAAATCACTTGGTTACATTGCTTTTGACTGGACTATGTCAAAGAGGTGTGACTCAGGCTGGGTCTCTGCCTTCTTACTGGAGCCTTTATAAACAGAGACACATAGAGAAATAAGTCAGAGAAAAAGGGAGCACTGCTGTTATTGACCCTGTCGCGTGTGAGAGAGAACTCAAGAATCACTAGCAGCCAAAGATGAAGCAACATTGTACCCAAGAAGACAGGTCCACGGAGCAACCGATAGATGAAGAAATGATTCATATGCCTGATCGCCCACGGCTGATATAAGGAAAATAGAGGAGCAACCAACCATGAGAGAGGAGGCCTGAAAAGAGACAAGCCATATGCCTGATAGGCCACAGCTCAGCTTGAGGAGAAGGAAGCTAGAGAAGAGCAGATCTGCCATCTTGCCTCACCTGTTGGCAGGGCTATTCAGATCATCAGTAGCTGACACTGGCGAGGAAGCATCTTTGATGATGATTTGATTAGGACATTTTTGCAACCTCAAAATTGTATGCTTTTACCCCAAGTACATTTCCTTTATGAAAGCCATCCTATTTCTGGTATTTTTACACTGGCAGCCTTTGGAAAAGTAAAACCGTATCTTCCATATATTTATGAAAGAGTAAACTA
>JAQZBX010061794.1:0-17031 GCA_029593785.1 Cabassous unicinctus
CCGCTTCCCAGTAACTTTCTATTACTTCAGAAAGTTCCTAATTGCAGTTAACCCCCACTCCCACCTCAGCCCAGGACAACTACTGATTCTACATTTAATACAAATGGAATCAGATAATAAGTAGTCTTTTGTATCTGGCTTCTTTCAGATAGCATAATGACTTTGAAGTTCTCTGTTGCAGCATATATCAGTAGTTTGCTCCTTTTAAAAACTGAATAGTATTTTATTGTATAGCTATACCAAATTTGCTTTATCCATTCATCAGTTAATGGACATAGAAGTTGTTTCCAGTTTTTTGGCTGTTCTGAATGATGCTGCTGTGAACATTCATTTATAAGTTTTATTATGGACATATGTTTTCATTTCTCTTGGGTAGATTCCTAGAAAGGAAATTGCTGAGTTGAGCATTAAGTTTATGTTTAGCTTTTTAGGAAACTGCCAAACTGTTTTCAACAGTGGATGTACTATTTTACATTCTCCCAAACAATGTATGAAGGTTCCAGTTTTTCCACATTGTCGTAAACACTTGGTATTGTCAACCTTATTGATGATAATCATCCTAGTGGGTATTAGTTAACTATAGCTGCATAACAAATTACCTCAAGACTTACTGGCTTAAAAATCAATCATTTATCGCCTCAGTTTTTTTGGGCCAGGAATCCAGGTGTGGCTTAGCTAGGTCCTCTGGCCTAGGATTTTGCACAGGGCATTCAGGGTGCCGGCTGGGACTATCATAGCAAGGCTTGACTTGGGGAGGATCTGCTCCCAAACTCATTCAAGTGGTTGTTGGTAGGATTCAGTTCCTTATGGTCTGTTGGACTGAGGGCCTCAGGTCCTTGCTAGCTGTTGGCCAAAGGCCTCCCTCAGTTCTTTGCCACATAGATTTCTCCATAGAGCAGCTCACGATGCTTCCATCCGAGTGAGAATGTCAGAGAGCGAAAGAGAGTGAGCAAAACCAGAGCCAGAGTCTTTGAAGCCTGATCTAGAAGCTGCCCATTACATTCATTGTGGTTATAATTTGTATTCCCTAATGACTGATGATGCCGAACATCTTCTCATGTGTTTCTTAGCCATTCATACATCCTCTTTGGTGAAATATCTACTCAAGTATTTTTAAAATTAGATTGTCTTCTTGAATTGCAAGAGCTCTTTGTATGTTTTGGATATACATGCTTTATTGGATATTTGATTCGTATATTATATTAGTTTTCTATTGATGTGATAAATTACCACAAATTTAGCAACTTAAGCAACCCAGATTTATTATTTTACAGTTTTTTAGGTCAGAAGTCTGGTAAGCTGACTAAAATCCAGGTGTCAGCTGCTACATTCCTTTCAGGAGGCTCTAGGGGACAATCCATTTCCTGCTTTTTCAGATTGTTGGCAAAATTCAGTTCCTCATCTCGTAAGACCAAGATCCCCACTTTCATGCTGGCTGTAAACTGATGGCTGTTCCTACCTTCTAGAGGCTGCTGCATTTCTTGGCTTTTGGCCCCCTTCCTCCATCTTCAAAGCCAGCCGTGGCAGGTCGAGTCTTTCTCAAGTCACATCTCTCTGACCCTTCACTCTCTCTCACCTCAGCTAAGAAGGGTTCTCTGCTTTTAAGGATTCATGTGATTAGATTGGCCTAACCACAGATAATCCAGGATAATCTCCCCATCTCAAGGTCTTTAACCTTAATCACATGGGTCAAGTTCCTTTTGCTCTGTTAGATAATTCGTTTGCAGGTTCCAGGAATTGGGACATGATTATCTATGAGGGGCCATTATTCTGCCGACCACACAAATATTTTCTCCCAGTTTGTGGCTTGTCATTTCATGTTCTTAATGGTGGCCTTTGGAGTGCAAATGGTTTTAATTTTGATGAAGTCCAATTTATTGATTTTTTTCTTTTATGGATTATGCTTTTGGCACTATGTATAAGAACACTTTGCCTAACCGAAAGTCAGAAAGATTTTTCCTATGTTTTCTTCTAGAAATTTAAATATTTTTAGCTCTTAAGTTTAGACTTACCCATTTTGAGTTAGTTGTTGAGTATGGTTCTGGGTAAGGATCTAAATTCATTTTTTTGCATGTGGCTATCCAGTTGTCCCAGTACCATTTGTAGAAATGACGTGGCACCTTTGTTGAAAACCATTTGACCATAATTGTAAGAGTTTCTTTGTGCACTCTCAGTTCTCTTCCATTGATATATCGGTAAATCTTTTCTATGTATTTAAAAGTTTTTGTTACTACTGGAAATGGAGTTAAGATTATTTAGAATATTAAACATTATTAACTCAGAAATATTTTCCTCAAACTCATGACAGACTAACATTTAATCTATTATAAAATTGTCTCAGTCTTGGAATAAAAGAAAAATGTAACTTTTATGCCTCAATTAGGTAACTTAAAATTGCTTTAAATTGAATTCTAAAATGAATAAATTTCAAAGATGTCAGGGATTTTGATATTAGTGTTACATTAAATATCTTGATGAATAGTATTTCATTTTCTACTTTGAACAGAGCATCAATATTATGCACTAGCTATTATTATATATTAATTATTACATATGATTATATATTCCCTTTGTATAAGTAGCATTTCCAAAGATCTAACTGTCTTTCCTGTTCCTTTCAGGTCAGTCTCTAGAATCCCGTAGACTTTGCAACAGGCCAGTTCAGATCCTGCCCAACACGGACACCATTTTAAATGAAGCCCTTTTGAAGATGCGGCAGAAGTACCCTGGGCACCTTTCTCAGGAGACTTGTGTCCGTGCGGTCCAGGCAGGCGTGCAGCATCCTTATGAGGTGGGCATCCAGAAGGAGAAGGAGCTGTTTATGTACCTTCAGAAATCAGGGCAAGCTAGAGCCCTGCAATATGCCTTCCTGGCCGAGAGGAATGCAAATAAGTGGTCAACTCCCAGCGGCGCATCCTGGAAAACAGCATCGGCAAGGCCCATCTCCTCAGTTGGCGTTCTTGGTAAGAATGTGGGATGGTTAATGTCAGTCTCCAAATCTGCACTAAAGTGCTTCCGTTTGCTGATTGCCACCAGGTGCCAGGCTCCATGGTACGCACATTACCTTTGTTAGCTAAGTTAATTCTCACCCCAGCCCACGAGGTGTAAATTACTGTCTTCATTTTACATATGAGATCTAGAGATGCTACTCAACAATGAGCTGATAAACAGAGTGGTGTGGAGATCTGACTCTGGGCCTGCCTGACTGCAGACTGGGCAGTTTTTACTCATCTCCACCTCTTTCCTGTACGAATATCTCACTCCTGGATTTCCCAGTAATGATTATTATTGTACCACATTCAAGGTGTGGCCTCTCACTCTTGTCAGTAGGCGTTTGGAATCAAGGCTCTGTCTTTCTGGTCCTTGGATCCATTCACTTCCTCTGGTTTAAAACCACTATCCTAAAATCCATCTAAACCCTGAAAGAGTGGCTTTCTTACTTTTCTGCCTAGACTTTTCCCAAACAAAATGTCTTCTTTCCTCAGAGGCAAGCTTCCTGATTGGCTCTTCTGGGCCTCTCTCCTTAGCTTCACTTGCTCTTAGTCTTCACCCAGGGGTGGTATTTGGGGGATTTTTTTTTAACTCCTGAAATGGTAAGCAAAAATGTTATATGCCTCAGCTTATATATGGTTTTCTGGGGTGGGGTCCATAGTTTATTAAAAGCATCAGCTTTCTTAAACCTCACCCAGCTCTCTAATACCAACCCAACTTGGAGGCAAAGAGCCCATGCTGTTTTCAGTCTGTTCATTGTCTCAGTCAAATTTTGGTATAACATTGTATGTCTCTAGTACAGACACATTGTGCTTTTTCCAGCCCTGGCGCTGTTGGTTCACTTCTGAGTTGTTAAGGAGGTGGATGAATGGCTTGACGAACACTGATGGTTCCTCTTTTTGTACTCTCTTTTAGCAACACCAGTGTTTGTTTCTAATTGTTGTACACTCGCCTGTTTCTTTTTCCCTATATTCCTTCAAGCCGAGAATAATTAATACAAAACAATAACAGAAGTTAAGTTTATCAGTATCGTGTTTGTCAACCATTGCTTGAGACTTTCCATATTTCCTTGTTGTGAGCCTTTTTATTTTTTTATATATATATTAATTTTTAAATTTTTTTAAAGATACAAATGTCACATAAAAAATATATGGCCACTGCCTCCACATCAGTGATAAAAGTTCTTCCATTGCTAGAATCACACTGAGTCTATAGTAGAATACCAGTAAGTCTACTCTAGTCCATAGTTCATTCCCCAATACTGAGGGTTCTGGGATGGTGATGTCCACTCCACCTATAATTGAGAGGGGGCTGTGATCCCATGGGGCTGTTGGATGAGACTCTCTTGCTTGCAGTTGTAGAGAGAGCCTTTTTAAAAGGCTTGTGTCTGGCATATGGTGATTAACAGATTGAAGTTGTGGGTTGTCTTTTTTTAAGTATACTCATATCGTTCTGTAAATATTTGAAAGGCCTTATGGAAAATATAGAAGACAACGTAGATAAAAATAAAGTGAGAAGATTTGGTCATTCACCCCCTTTTTTTCACGTGTATCCCCACACTGCTCTGTGTTTCATCTTTCTGACGCAGCCTGCCTCTACTCTCATGTGCCTTCTGGAATCCTCCTTTATCCTTATCCTCTTCACTAACAGCTCCATCTTCTGACTTTCCCTGTGGACCTACTTCTCCTGCAGCCCTTTCCAGAGAATGCTACTGCTCCCACACTCCATGGACCCCAGTGTCACTTTCTTTCCAGGACACTCTCCATTGTGGTCCTGTCATCCAGCCTGTCACTCTATCTCTCCTCATCACTGACATTGCTCTCTCTCATTTGCTGACAGTTTTGGTACCTAGCTCACAGTTACCCATTTCAGTCCAAATCCTGCAGCCATCCTGGTTGTCTTCATCGCCTAGGTGGACAATTCACCCAGCCCCCTCGCTTCTGCGTTCCTTTGCCTCCTCAGAGCCAGTGGCTTTGCCTCACTTCACTTCCGCTACCCACATTTCTGAATTCACCATAGCCCTTGTCGTCACCTTGAGTATTTCCCCACCTCATGTTTTCACCACAACCTCACATCCTTCCATGTCTCTGAGCCAGTTATTCTGACTATAGCCATTACTTGATCAGCCCCGCTTATCTTTGCTTTCTTCTGCCTTCAGTTTAATTTCCAGAGTCACCACTTCAGCCACTCTTGCCAGTTCTCCTCAAATTCCATGATTCGTTGCCCTTCACCATGCTTCCTGGTAAAACCCCAACCCTGGATGATTCCAACTATGCACTTTCTATAAGCCCATGCCCAGGCTTCTCAGTCCTGCTGGAGACAGAGCTCAAATCAGTGCCACAGCAAATTCATGTTCTCCCACCTCTCGGCCATCAGACTGAGGAGGGCAGAAGAATGCATTGACCCGAAACTTCACAACTGGTATTTAAAGCATCCCTTATTTTTTGTTTCCTTCTTTCAGTAGAAGAGTTTACCGCCAAGATTTAATTCCATGGCAGTGAAAGGTAGTAATTTGATAGGGGGAGTAGGACTCCTGTCTGTATGTGTCTATCATAAGTATAATATCTACATATGAGAATATAAAAACCAAATGGTGAAAAGCTTAGTCTTTCAGCTTGATAGTTTTGAATATTTTGAGACTACAAGGTGTGAGAGGAGAATTGAGGAGTTAAGACATTTTTGGAAAAAAAACAAGACATAAATTGTGTCTTCATGCATGTTTTAATTTCAATGATTAAATGAAAAGTGTCAAGTTATAGAAATAAAGAAAAAAGATCTGAAAGTATAGGTAGAACACTGCTACAAAGCATTAATCTGGTTCACTTTTGTGATTTAGATTGGGAGTTGTTTTATAGCCCACCGGTAGCAGACCTGCTCTGAAATGTAAGCATTTCCTTCCCTGTTCTGGCTTCAGGTTCAAGGTATTGCCTACATTGTTACAACTCACAGAGCACTTTCACATCACTTCTCACTATTCCTTACCTTCCCTGTGAGATCATAATTTCTACAATGTTAGAAATTTTATATTTGGTTTTGGACTAAGAGCTAGAAGGCCACAATTGGAACCCCACACTTTACCTCCTAGTATTTACCCAAGCTAAAGTTTAGGATACAAGTTGCTATAGCAGTGAGAGCTATTGAGCCTTACTGTTACTGGGGGAAATGCAGATGTTTAATAAATTTGGAAAATTAAATGGAATTATCTTATTCCAAAGCAACTAAATCAATTATCTCACTACTGATAACCAGTACTCAAAACCAATCCCCAAAGATAGTCAATATGCAGTATAGAAGAGTAATGTTTCATCCACAGTGGGTTCAGTTAAGTTATTTAACACCTGCTGCTATAACAGGTAACCCAACAACCTCAATGGCTTAAAATAAAGATTTATTTCTTGCTTGTTCCACAGATCATTCCGGGACCCAGGTTGCTTCCAACTAGTGGCTCTTCCACTCTAGGGCAAGGGTTGGCAAACTTTATCCGTAAAGGGTCAGATAAATATTTTAAGCTTTGTGGCCCAGTCAGTCTCTGTTGGAAATTCTCAGCTCTGCCATTAGAGTGCAAAACCAGACTTAGACAATATGGAAATAAATAAGCATAGTCATTCATGTTCCAATAAAACTTTATTTATGGACACTGAAATTTGAATTTTATATAATTTTCGTGTGTCAAAAGTATTCTTCTTTTGATTTTTTCAACTATTTTAAAATGTAAAAAAAACATTCTTAACTGGCAGACAGTAAAAAACAGTCAGCGGGCCAGTGACAGTCTTAAATTCCAGTTCAGTGGGATTGTTATGTCTCCTGGTAGAAGCACTCTTCCATTTGGAACTAAGACTTGTAGACCAGAAGAGCTTAAGGTTGCAGGTACAAGCAGCAAAAATTTTTCTAATGTATCAATAGGGCTAATAGTGAGTGGTGCCACTCCCATCTCTACCCCTTGATTCCTGGATCTGTGAATCCTGGCTAAGGGAAAAACAGCACCATAGATTGGATGCTGATTTAGAGTATATTTAGCCTCCTGGAAAACATTGCCCCAGACCTCAAGGTATTGCCAGCTAGTGTCTTCAAAAGGCCATTTTACTGTTCTATCTACCCAACTGCTTCAGGATGATGGGAACATGGTAAGACCAGTGAATTCCATAAGCATGTGCCCATTCCCGCACATTATTTGCTGTGAAGTGGGTTCCTTGATCAGAAGCAGTGCTGTGTGGAATACCATGGCGGCAAATAAGGCCTTCTGTAAGCCCACACATGGTAGTTTTGCCAGAAGCATTGTGTGCAGGGAAGGCTAACCCATATCAGAGTATGTTCTTTTTCCAGTTAGAACAAATCACTTCCATGATGGAAGTGGTCCAATGTAATCAACCTGCTACCAGGTAGTAGGCTGTTCACCTAGGGGAATGGTGCCATATCAAAGATGAGTGTAGGTCTTTGCTGCTGGCAGATTGGGCATTCAGCAATGGCTGTAGCCAAGTTGGCCTTGGTGAGTGGAAGTCCATGTTGCTGAGCCCATCCATCCCTACTACAGTGGTCACTTTGTTCATGAGCCCATTGGGCAATGACAGGAGTGGCTGGGGAAAGAGGCTGACTGGTATCCACAGAATGGGTCATCTTATCTTCTTGATTATTAAAATCTTCCTCTGCTGATGTCACCCTCTGGTGAGCACTCACTTGGGACACAAATATCTTCACGTTTTTTGCCCACTCAGAAAGGTCTATCTACATACCTCTTCCCCAGACCTCTTTGTCACCAGTTTTCCAATCATACTCCTTCCAAGTCCCTGACCTTCCAGCCAAACCACTGGCAAAAGCCCATGAATCACTATACAAATACACTTCCAGCCATTGCTTCTTCCAAGCAAAATGAACAGCCAGGTGCACTGTCCTTCAGGGATGTCCCAGAAAGGGGCTGCAACTGTTCATTTTTGAGTGGTACCTTTATATTATATAGAACCATGTATAAATCAGGGCAGAGGTTTCTCTTCCTCAGTCAACTGATTTTAAGGAACTCCCCAAGAGGCCATGGCTGTGGGCTGGGAAAGAGAAAGCAATGTGGCAGGAGTGGGGGCCATTGGCATTTGGGACACTTCCTCAAGTAACATACCTGTGCCTTCAGGTCCTGCTCAAGCCCTATCTGATATATACTACTTCCATTTTATGATGCAGTGCTGTTGTGCATGCCCAACTTTATGGCTTGGTGGGTCAGACAACACCCAGTTCATGATAGGTAACTCAGGTCTCATAGTAACTTGGTAGTCCATGGTTAAGTGTTCCATCTCTACTAAGGCCCAGTAGCAGGCCAAAAGCTGATTCTCAAAAGTAGAGTAGTTATCCGCAGATGATGGCAAGGCTTTGCTCCAAAATCCTAAGTGCCTATGTTGTGATTCTCCTATAGAGGCCTGCCAAAGGCTCCTGACAGCATTTCTATTTGCTGCTGACACTTCCAGCACCATTGGATCTGCTGGATCATAAGGCCCAAGTGGCAATGCAGCTTGCACAGCAGCCTGGACCTGTCGCAGAGCCTCCTCTTGTTCCAGTCCCCACTCAAAACTCAGTAAATGAGTCAGAAAAGCACAATCCAAAAAGGAATATGTTGTCTCCAAAATCCAAAGAGGCCAACTAGGCATTGTGCCTCTTTTTTAGTCATAGTAAGGGCAGGTGCCACAGCTTGTCCTTCACTTTAGAAGGGATATCTTGACATGCCCCACACCACTGGACACTTAGAAATTTCACTGAGGTGGAAGGCCCCTGAATTTTTGTTGGATTTACCTGCCATCCTCTGACATGCAAATGCTTACCAATAAGTCTAGAATAGTTGCTCCTTCTTGTTCTCTAGGTCTAATCAACATGATATCATCAATATAATGGACCAGTGTGATGTCTTGTGGGAGGGAGAGATGATCAGGGTCCCTGCGGACTAGATTGTTACATAGGGCAGGAGAGTTGATATACTCTTGAGGTAGGACAGTGAAGGTGTATTGCTGGCCTTGCCACCTGAAAGCAAACTGTTTATGGTGGTCCTTACTAACAGCAATTTGAGAAAAAACAAAAACCAAAACATTTGGCAGATCAACAGCTGCATACTAGGTACCAGGGGAAGTGATGGTTTGCTCAAGCAGTGATACCACATCTGGAACAACAGCTGTGATTGGAGTCACCACATGGTTATGTTTACGATAATCCACTATCATCCTCCAAGATCCATCTGTTTTCTGCACAGGATAAAGAGGAGAGTTGAATGGAGATGTGGTGGGAATCACCACCCCTACATCATGGTGGCACCTATCTCCACAATCCCACCAGGAATCCTGTATTGCTTTTGATTTACTATTTTGCTAGGGAGGGTAGTTCTAGTGGCTTCCACTTGGCCTTCCCTGCCTTAATAGCCCTCACTCCACAAGTCAGTAAACCAATGTTGGGATTCAGCCAGTTACTGAGTATGCCTATTCCAATTATGCATTCTGGAACTGGGGAAATAACCACAGAATGGGTCTGGGGACCCGCTGGACCCACTGTGATATAGACTCCATCAATCACCTACCTCCATAAGGCCCCTACTCTGACTGGTGGACCACAGTGATGGTTTTTTTGTTTTTTTTTTTAAAGATTTATTTATTTACTTTATCAATTTTAAACACCCCCTTCCCCATTTGCTGTTTTTTGTCCATTCGCTGGGCAATTCTCTGTGTCTGTTTCCTGCCATCTCTTCTCATCCTTCTCCTCCAGTCTTCACCAGGATTCGATCCTGAAGACCTCTGATGTAGGAGAGAGGTGTTCTGCCACTTGCACCACCTCGGTTCCTGGTTTTTGGAGCTTTCCAAGCATCTCGTCTTGACTCTCCCCTGCGTCTCTCTCCTGTTACGTCATCATCTTGCCGCATGGCTCCCGGGGCCTGGCGGCTCACTGGCACACAGAGCCTGGCAGCCCATGCGCCTTATATATATCTATATATTTTTTTTTTTTTTTTTACCGGGAGGTCCCGGGAATCGAACCCAGTTCCCTCCATTTGGCAGACGGACGTCCAACCATTTGAGCCACATCCATGCCCCCCCGCCACAGTGACGTTTTGGGTCTCCTGGAATTAATGTCATTTCTGAGCCAGTATCTAATAATCCCCAAAATATCTGATAATTTCCTTTTTCCCAGTACACAGTTTCCCTGGTAAAAAAAAAGACTGTAGTTCTCTTTGGGGGAGGGTGGGAGGAAGTTTAATAGTATAAATTTTTGGCAATATCGAGGTCCTTCCCCTCATTCAAGGGGCTCTGGCCTGTAAACTGTCTCAAGTCTGGGAGTTGATTAAGGGGCCATTACTCTTTGTGTTTGTAATTCAAGTTAGGCTTTTGTTCATTGACCTAAAACTCTTCTGCTTATACAGATCAAGTAGGAAGTTAGTAGACTGCCAATCTATTTTACATCTGGGTATCCCATGACCTATTAGCCAGCACCATAGGTCTCTGCAACTCAGACTATTTTGATTACTGCCTTGAGTCTGCTGTTCATTGTGGTAGGCACATCCACCATTACAGCTTTATAAGGCAAAAACTCAGCAAAATCTAGGGTTTCAATGTCCCCACCACCATCATTATCAATCCATATGTCCCCATTTCAATTTTCAGGATCCCTTTCCAATCAATGCCCTCACTTTAACAGCAGACACCTTGCAAGGTTGGGAATTTAATTAATGTTGTAATTCAGCCACTTACACAATGAGATTCTGGACCCAGTGTTCAGAAATCTCAAGTCTGAGGCCACATGAAATAAGATTTTTTTTCAGGGCATACATAGAAACTTTCACATCCTTCATGCAGCACTTGAGTTGCAAAGTTGTAGCTTTGAGCTCATCCATTCATTTATAACTGCAGCCAGTATATTTAGGAAGGAATAGCCAGCATCATTATATCTTTTAACTCCAACAAACTCTGTTAAAAGCACTCTCACCCAGAGTCTTGCCTCTTAGAGCATTTGAGTAGCTGTTTCCAGTGGTGATATTTTGTGTACCTCTATTGCCGACTCATGCTATGGACTATCAGTGCTATCTTGATTTTTGGAAATAGAGTCATTAGTGCCTTTGAAGCTAATCAGATTAGAGAACCAATTCCCAAACCCCAGAACCAATTCAGAAATCTCATTCTTAAGATTCTGTTTCTCAAGAATCACTCCCAGAACCAAAGCTGTATTAGAGTTCTCTAGGGAAACAGAACCAACAGGAAATATCTGTTAATATTATGAGATTTGTATAGGAATTGTCTCACGCGATTGTGGGGATGCACAAGTCCAAATTCTGTACGGCAGGCAGTAAGCTGGGAACTCCAGTGACGGTCTTCGATGAATTCTCGAGGAGAAGCTGGCTGGCTAAATTAGAGATGGAAATTCTTTCTTCTGACTGCTGAAATCATCACTTCTCATTTTAAAGCCTTCAACTGATTGAATGAGATTTCTCTCTCATTGTTGAAGGTAATCTCCTCTGTTGATTGCAGATGTAGTCAGCCATAGATGCAATCAACTTACTGATGATTTAAGACCATGAAATGTCCTCACAGTAACCATCAGGCCAGTTCTTGCTTGGCCAAACAACAAGGCACGTTTAACCTGGCCAAGTTGACACATAAGCCACATAATCCAAGGTCATGAAGAGTTACTCCAAAGATTTACTTCAAGAGTTTTATAGTTATAGTTCTTACGTTTAGTCAAGGACCCATCGAGTTAATTTTTGTATATGGTGTGAGTTAGGGGTCCAGCTTCATTCTTTTGCATGTGGATATCCAGTTGTCCCGGCACCATTTGTTGAAAGGATTATTCTTTACCTATTCAGTGGTCTTGGTACTCTTGTCAAAAGTCAGTTAGCCAAGGAGGTGAGGATGGACAACTACCACACCAAGGAACTGAGAGAGTTTACAACTTCAAGCAAGAGAGTTCCATCCATCAGCCATATGGGATCAACTTCCCCTCTCTATTAGAGATGGAGTGGGCATCACAATCCCAGAATCCTCAGGATTGGGGAATAAAATATGGGCTAGAGTAGATTTACTGGTATTCAACTATAGACTTATTGTGATTCTAGCAATGGAAGAAATTATATCATTGATGTGGAGACAGTGGCCACTGGAGGTGCTTAAGTCAGGGAGAGGGAAAAAGAGGTGTAATATGGAGGCATTTTCAGGACTTGGAATTGACCTGAATGACATTGCAATGACAGATACAAGCTGTTATATATCCTGCCATAACCTACAGAATTGAGTGGGAGAGAGTGTAAACTACAATGTAAACTATAATCCATGCTTAGTGGCAATGCTCCAAAATGGTTTATCAATTGCAATGAATGTACCACACTAATAAAAGAAGTTGTTAATGTGGGGAAAAGTGGGAGGTGTGGGGAGTGGGGCATATGGGAATCCCTTATATTTTTTTATGTAACATTTATGTAATCTAAGTATCTTTTAAAAATAAATAAAAATATATTTAAAAAAATAAAAAATAAAATTGTGAAGAAAAAAATGTCAGTTAGCCATAAATGTATAGGTTTATTTCTAAACTTTCAATTCTATATATGTCTATTCTTATGCCCAGGACTGTCTTGAATACTGTAAATTTGTCATAAATTTTGAAATCAGGAAGAGGGAGTCCTCCAACATTGTCTTTTGAATATTATTTTGGCTATTTTGGATTCACTGCATTTTCATATGAATTTTAGGATGAGCTTGTCAATTTCTACAAAATACTGTTGGGAGTTTGATAGGGATTGCATTGGCTCTGCAGATCAATTTGAGGAGTATTGCCATCCTAACAATATTAAGTCTTCTGATTCATTCACATGGGTTGTCCTTCCATTTATTTAGGACTTCTTTAATTTCTTTCAACAGTATCTTACAGTTTTTTAGTGTACAAGTCTTATACTTCTTTTGTTAAATTTGTTCCTAAGTACTTTATTAATTTGGTGCTATTGTAAATGGGATTCTCTTAATTTCATTTTCAAATTGTTCATTGCTAGTATATAGAAATACAATTGATTTTTGTATATTTGATATTGTGTCCTACAAACTTGCTAAACTCATTAATTCTAATAAGTAGGTGTGTGTGTGTGTGTGTGTGTGTATGTGAGAATATGACACATTTTTATATCCTCTGAAGCACTTAACATAGTGCCTAGGCATAGCTAGTACTCAGTCCATTGTGTTCCTTGAATTAATCTCTTTAAATGCTATAGTGCCACCAATGCCTTACATCCAGTGAGAAATTTTCCAGTCCCCAGCACCACTGAATCACCCTTTTTCTCCATCACTCTTATTTGCAGGCTTGGGAACCATGGGGCGAGGCATTGTCATTTCTCTTGCAAGGGCCAAGATACCTGTGATTGCTGTTGAGTCAGACAAGAAGCAGCTAGAAATTGCCAACAGGATAATAACCTTCTTCTTGGAAAAGGAAGCATCCAAAATGCAGCAGAATGCCCACCCTTGGTCGGTACCAAAACCCAGGTTAACTACATCTATGAAGGAGCTGAGTAGTGTAGATTTAGTCATTGAAGCAGTATTTGAGGAAATGAACCTGAAGAAGCAGGTCTTTGCTGAACTGTCCACCGTATGCAAGCCAGAAGCTTTTTTGTGCAGCAACACTTCAGCCCTGGACATCGATGAGATTGCTTCTTCCACTGATCGTCCTCACTTGGTCATTGGTACCCACTTCTTCTCACCAGCTCATGTCATGAAGTTGTTAGAGATTATCCCCAGCCAGTACTCTTCCCCCACTACTATTGCCACTGTTATGAACCTATCAAAAAAGATTAACAAAATTGGAGTAGTTGTAGGCAACTGTTTCGGATTTGTGGGGAATCGAATGTTGAGGCCTTATTGCAGTCAGACTTACTTCTTATTAGAAGAAGGCAGTAAGCCAGAGGAGATAGATCAAGTGCTGGAAGAGTTTGGTTTTAAAATGGGACCTTTTAGAGTATCTGATCTTGCTGGTTTGGATGTGGGTTGGAAATCACGGAAGGGGCAAGGTCTTACTGGACCTACATTGCCTCCGGAAACTCCTGCCCGAAAACGAGGCAACAGGAGATATTGCCCAATTCCAGATATGCTCTGTGAACTAGGACGATTTGGCCAGAAGACAGGAAAGGGCTGGTACCAGTATGACAAACCATTGGGTAGGATTCACAGACCTGATCCCTGGCTTTCCAACTTTTTATCACAGTACAGAAAAACCCATCACATTGACCCACGTATCATTAGCCAGGATGAGATCCTTGAGCGCTGCTTATATGCACTCATTAATGAAGCTTTCCGAGTCTTGGGAGAAGGAATGGCTGCTGGCCCAGAGCACATTGATGTTATCTATTTACATGGATATGGGTGGCCAAGGTACAGGGGTGGGCCCATGTTCTACGCTTCGACAGTAGGGCTCCCCACAGTGCTAGAGAAGTTGCAGAAATATTACAGGCAGAATCCTGATATCCCCCAACTTGAGCCCAGTGACTATCTGAAAAAACTGGCCTCCCAGGGAAATCCTCCTCTGAAAGAATGGCAAAGCTTGGTGGGACCCTCCAGCAGTAAACTGTGATTCAGTCTTCCATGTTATGCCTCACCTGCTGGCGTTTAGGTAATGATTACTGAATATCAGTGAAATTCCAAAGATCCAGAATAAGATTGCTTTGAAATCCAAAGCAAAAGAACATCCTCTTTGGGTCTTCTGTCTGATGATTCTACTGGGTCAAATCTTGAGGAATGTGCTTTCTTTGCTTCTAAATCTGTCCCTGACAGATAAATCATTTTAATTCCAATTAGTAAACTTGTTTTAATACCATGATAGCTAAGGAGAGAGCCCCAGGAATTAGTGCAGATTCCCAAGTACTTTGATCAATGAAGAAATGTCATAAGTTAATGATAAATGGATCTAAGACATAAATTCATATTGCTTCTTTCAACCTCACACACAACTCACTGATAGGAAATATAATGAATCACTCATTCAACAAACATATATTGAGCACCTCCTGACCTTGTACCATCTGACAGTAGTAGGGAGACCTAGAGTCCAGAGGGGCATTAAACCAGCATGGAAGCTGTGATGAAGTTCAGTCCATACTCTCAGAGGTGGGGTAGAGAAGGTTGGCAGGGCCACCAGTGAGAGGCTCTGTGACTGGGCATGGAAAGCTGCCCAGAGAGAGAGGCAGAACAGTTTTGAAGTTGTGAGCAAAACGCAGTTGAGAAATGATGGGGGAATCATTCTGCAGACCAGAATGGAGAACTTGGGATAGCTTGGCAAGTCATGCTCCACACACCACTTCTGTCCACAGCCCTGCCACATGTGCACAGTTGTGAGACCAGTTGATGCGCACAACCTTGGCTCTGTTCTCTTCATGGAGACGTATTAGGAAGTATTAAGTTGTTGACAGTGTAAGAAGGGATCTCAGACATCTAACCCTCTAGGCTTTCTTGACGCTGTGATGGAGTAATGATGCCGGTTTTCCTGTCACAACAATCCTTTGTAATGTTAGAAATGGAAGTGGTTGAATCTTGAAAAAGCTGAAATGATTGCAGAACCAATTTTGTATAATTTTGTTATAACTGTAAGAGTTCTCTTTTTGCTTTTTGTCTTGTGTGCTAAAAAATTAAGGGGCTGTCAATACAAAAACTTGTGCACGAATGTTCATAGCAGCATTATTCATAACAGCCAAAAAGTGGAAACAGCGCAGATATCAATCATATGATAAGTGGGTAAGCAAAATGTGGTATGCCTATATGCTGTAATATTACTCAGCAATAAAGGAGAATGAAGTTCTGATACATGCTATACAAACAGGGATGAACATTGAAAACATTATGCTAAATGAAAGAAGCCAGGCACAAAAGTTCACATATCATATCATTCCATTTATTTGAAATATCCGCAATAGGCAAATCTATAAGGACAGAGAGCAGATTAGTCGTTGCCTATGTCTGGAAGGGTGGGGCAGTGGGGAATGGAGAGTGACTGATAATGGGTGTGGATTTTTTTTTGGAGTGATGAGAATGTTCCAAAATTACTGTGGTGATGGTTGCACAACTGTGACTATACTAAGATGCATTTAATTGTATACTTTCAGTGGTGAATTGTATGGTATGGGAATTATATTTCAGTAAAACTGTTAAATGGATGAATGAATGAATAAATGAATGAATAAATAAATAAAGGCTGAAATTGTTGTCATTCAGTGTGATATAAATTAACTTTCACAATATTGTCACCAGCGAACCCAAGCAAAATTATCAAAAGTTCTGATATGGAAATCTTGAATGAATGGATAAATTTTCCATTGTAGGAAAAAAAAACCCTAGAGTGTGCCTTGAATTGCAATTAATAGAATAATTTTTGAGATGCATATTGATGGATTTTATGTAAGTTGGGTTTTTTTAATATATATATATATTTTATTGAAGTATGTCATTCATACATGAACATACATAAACTGTAAGTGTATAATAAAAGTTGTGAACTTACAAAATAAACATGTATAATATCATACAGGGGTCCCATACATCACCCTTCCACCAACACCTTGCATTGTTGTGATACATTTGTTACAAACTATGCAAGAGCATTGTCAAAATACTACTACTAACTATAGTCCATATCTTACATTGGTGTATGTAAGTTGGTTTTTATATTAAAGATATCACTAGGAAGTGGGTGTGGCTCAATCGATAGAGCCTCCGTTTACCATATGGAAGGCCCCGGGTTCGCTTCCTGGGACCTCCTTGTGAGGGCAGGCCGGCCTGCGCAGCCCGGTGGGCTGATGCAGCAAGACCTCACAACAGGAAGCGGGTGTGGCTCAATGGATAGAGCCCCCGTTTACCATATGGGAGGCCCCGGGTTCGCTTCCCGGGGCCTCCTTGTGAGGGCAGGCCAGCCCGCGCGGCGCAGTGGGCCGATGCAGCAAGACCTCACAGCAAGGGGGAGATAAGCAGACACGGAGAAAACACACAGCGAATGGACACAGCAAGCACAAGCAGCAGGGGGCGGCGGGGATAAATAAATAAATAAATAAAATCTTAAAAAAAAAAA
>JAQZBX010061795.1:0-11643 GCA_029593785.1 Cabassous unicinctus
GTTGGTTTTTATAAAGGGTATTTATTTGGGGTAGAAGCTTACAGTTACCAGGCCATAAATCATAAGTTTCTTCCTTCGCCAAAATCTGTTGCCATGTGTTGGAGCATGACAGCTGCTGATGTTTGCCAGGGTTCAGGCTTCTTGGGTTTCTCTCTTCCCGGGGCTTGCCTCTCTCTGGGCTCAGGCTTGCTTCATGCCACAAGGCCAGCTGTAGACTATCAGGCAAATGGCTTGCTTCTCTTCCCAGGGCCTTCTCTCTTTCCTCACGACCAAGCTCCTCTGTATGCTACTTCCCGGGGCTCCAGCTCAAGACTCGGCATCACAAGTCCGACTCAAAACTGCTCCAACACTGTCCTTTGCCATGTCTTTTATCTTGGAGACCCCACCCACCAAGGGGCGGGGCTCAACGCCCTACTGACCTGGCCCAGTCAATGCCCTAATCATAACTTAATCATGCCCAGATTAACAGACCAGTTTACAAGCATAATCCAATATCTATTTTTGGAATTCATAACTATATCAAACTGCCAAACTGCTACACATGTGTTTTCTGATTCACAAAAATGTTAGGTTACTTGTTTGCTGACCTCTCCTCTTTCATTTTTTTGGCCTTGTGGATTTTTTGCCTTTTTGAAATTATTTTACTATCACTTTAGTGGAGTTCTAGAAGTAGACATAAATGCATGTATCCAGTTCACTTTGTTTAACTGGAAGCCTCATGATATATTTTTTATTGCTTTTTCACCCTTTTGCTTGTCTAGTTTCATTTGGTAATTCTAGTTTCCTTTCTCAAAAACCATTGATCATTCATTGGTTTTGATTATTCACTTTACTTGAACTCTCTGAATACAACTATTTAAATTTTACAGTTTTCCAGGTAAGATTTTTGAAAAGGCAAAAATAAAACAAAAGGAAGATATTAATGTTTCTTGATTTCTTGATTTTTTAATTTGCTTTAATCTGCAGCTTAGTTTTCAGAACTCTTAGTTTTCATTAGGATAGGGACCTCATACCCTTTTTCAGAAAGAAACCATTATTGGCCACGAGGCACCCTAAACTGCTCTGAGTAGGCTAAAGCTTTGCATTGAACATTAGTGGAAAGATGCCTTAATTTCTATTCTTATGCATGGCTAATCAGGATTTACCTTCCCATTGTACTAATAGCTAGATGATAGTCCCAGCTCTGTAATTTTAACTGTTATCCAGAATGATTTTAAACTATTTTTTCAGAAAAATTACCTGATTATATAACATCTGCTTCTCCCCTGCCCCAAGATGGCTCCCTCGTCTGTCTGCTCACTGTCTCTGCTCACTGTGTCTGCTTGCTGTCTCTGCTTGTTGTATCCGCTCGTTGTCTGCATCTTCTTTAGGAGGCACCAGAACCAAACTCGGGTCCTCCCATGTGGGAGGTGGGTGCCCAACCACTTGAATCACATCCATTCCCAGCTCATTGTGCCTGCTCGTTGGGTCAGCTTGTTGCGTCAGCTCGTCACGTCCACTCATCTTCTTTAGGAGGCACTGGAAACCAAACCCAGGACCTTCCATGTGGGAGGTGGGTGCCCAACTGCTTGAGCCACATCTGCTCCCTATAACATCCACTTTAAAAAAAAAAAAAGTGTATTTTTTTAAAATATAATTCTTTGCAGCTGTTTTCATGTTGTAAACTCTTTTGCAATTTCTGGACTGCTGTGATATTTAATACTGTGTTTTATATATCTGAGTCTCAAGATTTGTGTAAGTAATAGTAATGTAGGTGGCTGGTGATAATTGATGTTTGAACACATATTGCATATTTTTTCTTTATAGTGAAGCCGTTTGCAAATGAGGAAGAATATAAGAAAACTGAAGAAATAGTTCAAGAATTTAAAAATGGAATTGGAGAAAAATTGCACCAAAAATTACTTGAAAGGGCAAAAGGAAAAAGAAATTGGGTTGTTATGTTTTTGTTCTTATGATTGAAAAATTGATGATGAAAAAAGAATGAAAAAATAAAAATGCACAAAGTTTTCATTTAAAAGTTATTACTGTAAAAATCCTTTCCATCATAGTTGTCATTACCGTCCAAAAGAATTAATGAAGCACTTAACTCTGGGTAGTTTTGAGTGTTGTAGATGGACACCTATCATATCGGGAACTTGTTAAAGTACAGATTTCCTTGGACCAGTGATTCTGATTCTGTATGTCTGGAACAGGGCCAGAAATGCTTAAATTTACAAACAACACATTTGATCCTACAGGTGATCTGGGGACTGTACCTAAGAGAAACATTTTGTTAGGAGATTATAGCATAGAAAAAAGCTAAAACACCAAAGTAGACATGCTTTGGTGGCATAGAAATATTTAAACAGTACATGGGAGAAAAAGGGGGTAGAGAATGGTTATGAATATTTTATGTTTTAGTTAGATAGATTGAAGGAGAAGCTGATATAATAATAGTCTTATAATTTTCTACAAGGAATCTTTGACTTAAAGTTGAAACTACTCTACTTTTGTAATATGAATCAGGGAATGGGTTTTCATAGTTAGAAAACATTGCTTTGGCCTAGAAATAATGATTGTAACTATCTTTTAGCTTTAGAGATACAAAGCAATCTGATCTTTTTATGAGCCATTGATATCTATGATGGAATAATATAATTTTATATTTCCAGTTTCTTTTATTCTCAATTTTGAGCCTTGAGTGATTTCTTTTTTACAAGCTAAAGAAAACTAAATTTATTCCAGAAGCAAGCAAATGTTAGGATTTAAGCTATTTTAGAACTGCTTCCCTCAGGATACATTATGTATACAAAAATTTGCAAAATTTTGTAATTACATAATTGATATTTGGAAGAGGTATGTGCAAATAAATGAACATTAAATTTTCTTTCTATATGTACTATTCTTTAATTAAAAATATAAAGGCTATAGCAAAGATTCAAAATAGAGACTATCATAGTTAATTGAATTCTTAAAATCTTATTTCAAATAAAATTTTCCTTTTGGAATTTGAGTCTAGATAATTTTCTCATATTTTTGTCTGAACTGAACAGCTAATTGTCTCAGTTCATTTAACTAGTCAAACTAACAGTCTAATTTATTATTCCCACATTACTGTTTCATTTTTTTCTTCCTCTATACTTAATTTTTAAAATCTTTTTTTAAACTTTATTTTCAAAGAAGTTTTAGATTACAAGGAAAGTTACATCGAAAGTATAAGGGTTTCTCATAAACCCCTCCCCTGCCCCCTCCCCTTCCCACACCTTCCCCTATTAATAGCATCCTACAATTGTGTGGTACATTTCTTATAATCAATGAATAAATATTGAAGCATTGCTACTAACCACGGTCTATAGATTACATTGTGGTTTACACTTAATTCCAGTGCTGTAAAAATGCCCTGTGTTCCATCTATTTTTTTCCCCCTCTCCCCTCAGAACTTCTGGTAACCACTGTCTTTATAACAATATTACATGTTCTTCCATTACTATAATATTAATAAGTTTACTTTGTCCATGGTTGCATTCCCTCCTTAAGTTTGTTCATGCCTCAACCTTGAGGATTTTGGGATGGTGATGCCTGTTCTGCCTTAGATTGAGAGGGGGCTTAGATGTTCTGGAGCAGATAGAAGGAACTGTTTTGCATGCAGTTGTAGATAATCTCTCTGTTTTTGGGATGGGTGTTGTCCATCATCGTCCTTTTATTAGTTGTCCTGGGTGAGTCCAATGAACTGGAGAGTAGGTGCTGGCAGCAACTCTTCTGAGATTCAGGGCCCAACCGGCATATGAGGCTGAAGATTTAAATCTCTGAGACATATATCTAATGGATATAGTGCTAATTATAGGCTCAAATAAAAGGGGTTGAAGAATCATGTGTAGGGTAGTTATAAATGAGTCTCATACCCCATTATTTGCACCACATTTTGCTTATCCATTCAGATGGATCGGTTGATGGATAGTTGGGTTGTTTCCATCTTTCAGCAATTGTGAATAATGCCACTATGAACATCTGTGTGCAAACATCTCTTCAAATTCCTGCTTTCAGTTCTTTTGGCTATATACCTAGAAGTGGGATTGTTGGGTCATATGTTAATTTTATACTTAATTCTGAGGGTCTGCCCAACTGTCTTCCACAGTGGCTGTACCATTTTACACTTACAACAATGAATAAGTGTTCCCATTTTTCACATCCTCTCCAACATTATTTCCCTTTTTAAATAGCCATTCTAGTGGGTGTGAAATGGTATCTCATTGTGGTTTTGATTTGCATTGTCCTAATAGCTGATGATGTTGAGCAACTTTTCATGTGCTTTTTGGCCATTTGTATATCTGCTTTGAAGAAATGTCTATTCATGTCTTTTGCCCATTTTTAAATTGGGTAGTCTTTTTGTTGTTGAGTTGTAGGATTTCTTTATAATATATTATGGATATTAATCCCTGATAGAATATGTGGTTTCCAAATATTTTCTCCCATTGAGTAGGTTGACTGTCTTCTTATTTACATGATATAGTCATTTGCTGTACAAAAGTTTTTAATTTTGATGAGGTCCCGTTTATCAATTTTTTCTTTTGTTGCTCATGCTTTTGATGTAAAGTCTAAGAAACCATTGTCTAACACAAGGTGCTGAAGATGCTTCCCTTTATTTTCTTTTAGGAGTTTTAGAGTTCTGGTTCTTTTATTTAGGTCTTTGATCCATTTTGAGTTGATTTTTATATGTGGTGTGAGATAGGGACCCTCCTTCATTCTTTTGCATGTGGACATCCAGTTTTCTCAGGACCATTTGTTGAAAAGACTATTCTTCCTCAATTGTGTGGCCTTGGCACGCTTGTCAAATAATAGTTGGCCATAAATGTGAGGGTTGATTTCTGAGCTCTCAGTTTGATTCTGTTGGTGTATATGCCTGTACTTGGGCCAGTAACATGCTATTTCGATTACTATGGCTTTGTAATATGTTCTAAGATTGGGAAGTGTGAGTTCCTCAACTTTATTCTTCTTTTTCAAGGTGGATTTGGCTATTTGGGGCCCCTTACCCTTCCATATAAAGTTGATTGGCTTTTCTATTTCTACAAAGAAAGATGTTGGAGTTTTGATTGGGATTGTGTTGAATCTGTAAATCTCTTTGAGCAGAATTGACATCTTTCTTTTTCTTCTACTTTGTTTGTATTTAATTTGCTCTTTTTCAAGATTCCTAAGGTGGAAGCTTAAGTTATTTTATTTTATTTTATGTATTTATTTATTTTTTTAAAAGATTTATTTATTTCATTTATTTATTCCCCCCCTGCTGCCCGCGCTGCTGTGTCCATCCGCTGCGTGTCTTCTCCGTGTCTGCCCATCTCCCCCTTGCTGTGAGGTCCTGCTGCATCAGCCCACGGCGCCGCGCGAGCCGGCCCACCCTCACAAGGAGGCTCCGGGAAGCGAAACCGGGGCCTCTCATATGGCAAACGGGTGCTCCATCCATTGCGCCACACCCGCCCCCTGCCGTGAGGCCGCTGCATCAGCCCACCGCACCGCCCAGGCCGGCGTGCCCTCACAAGGAGGCCCCGGGACACGAACCCGGGCCTCCCACATGGCAAACGGGGGCTCCATCCACTGAGCCACACCCGCTTCCCTTAAGTTATTTTAGATCGTTCTTTTTTGATGAGTATTCAGTGCTATAAATTTTCCTCTATGCACTTTTTGTTGAACCCCACAAATTTTGATAAGTTGTAATTTCATTTTCTTTTAATTTGAAATATCTTAAAATTTTTCTTGAGACTTTTTCTTTGACCCATGATTATTTAGCATTATGTTGTTTAATCTCCAATATTTGGGGATTTTCTAGCCATCTTTCTGTTATTGATTTCTAGTTTACTTCCATTGTGGTCTAAGAGCATACTTTGTATGATTTCTGTTTTTCATTTGTTTAGATGGCTCAGGATATGGTTTATCTTGATGAATGTTCCATGTGAATTTAAGAAGAATGTGTATTCTGATGTTGTTGGATGAAATATTCTGTAAATGCCAATTAGATCCAGCTTATTGATGCTGCTGTTCAGTTCAGCTATAGCCTTACTGATACTCTGCCTGCTGGATCTGTGAATTACTGACATGGATGTTGAAGATTCCAGATATAATAGTGGTTTGTCTGTTTCTCCTTGGCAGTTGTGTCAGTTTTTGCATCATGCATTTTGACACACTGTTGTTAAGTGCATAGACATTCAGAATTATTTTGTCTTATTTGAGAATTGGCCTCTTTATCATTATGTATTACTTCCTCTTTATCCCTGCTAAATTTCCTTGCTCTGAAATCTGTTTTGTGTGAAATTAACATAGCTACTCCTTCTTTCTTTTCTTTAGTGTTTGCATGGTATATTTTCCATCACCCCTTTACATGTAATTTCTCAGAGTTTTTATATTTAATGTGTTTCTTGTAGACAATATATAGTTGAGTTTTGATTTTTCTTTCCACTCTGTTACTCTGTCTTTTAATTGGTATATTTAGACCATTCACATTTAGAATGATTATTGATGTAGTTGGATTGATAGCTACAATATTTATAACTGCTTTTCTATTTCTGTTCTTATTCTTAATTTCTTTTAGCTGGAAGAGTGGTGGCTGAATGTTGCCTACCTGGATGTTCGCACACCATCACAACTGAATGTCAACTTTGCGGGTCCTGCGGCACATTTTGAACACTTCTGGCCTCCCGAGGAAGGCACTCAGTTAGAAAGAGGAAGTATATCTCTTTGGCATATCTTGAACTATTGGCAGCTATTAAGAAAGTAAGGGCATTTACATAAATTTAGTAACTGATTTACCCAAAGTCTCCCGTAGCAAAATGTTGAAGTTTACTTTTTTGGGGAATGAATATTGCATTTGCAACTGATTGGTTTTATAATAACTTCTTTATTAAATTATTTTTCTTTGTTTTAATAGAGAAAAAGTGCCTGTTCATAAAGTTGGAAATACTCCACTAGATATGAGTCAATTCCGAATGCTATTTTCTACCTGCAAGGTTCCAGGAATTACTAGAGATTCAATTATGAGTTATTTTAGGACTGGTAAGTAGAAAAAAACATACTTTTAAAGGTAACTGGATTCATGTAGCTCTGGTGTAGTTTCTGTTATGACACTACGGAGCATATTATTTTTACTACTTAAAGGCTTTCTCTGAACCTTATCATTGATTAGTTTGGATGAAATTTATGGGAATGGGTTTTCTAAATCGTGTCTTACATGGTTGAATACAAACCTGATGCTTATGTTGTATCATTATTGAAAATTTAGTTGAAGAATAGAATTATGAATCAGAGTATTATGGAAATCTTGGAGCATATGCTCTGGATGCTTTTCTTCCCACCTTCTCCTTCCTTATTATCTGAATTCCATTTTTTTTGGAGTATGCTTTTTATTCCCCCCCTTATAAAAGGTGAGAGTCTGGTTTCAGTCTTCTTGGAGGCACATGATTTCAGAATGACTCATTAAGGTTTTTGTTCTTACTTTCAGTTTAATGGCAATTTCTGCTTGGTGTCTTAACATTTTGAAATAGCAAATTCTGTTATTGCTGCTACTAATTTTCTGTTACTTCAGAAATTTTTACTTTTTAAAAATTTAATGACAATTATATTCTGTAGTAATTATTAGCTATGAGTGGAAATATTCTTTCTATATAAAATTTTACTTAAAAGCAAAAATTTTATAATCAATTATATTCATAGAATGAGGGAGGTATTTGTGTGTGTTTTTATGCAGAATCCAACTCTTCTTTGTAAACCTTTTTTATTTTTATTTATTTTTTAATACGTTTTTTTAATTTATTTTTTTAAAGATATTTTAGATTACATAAATATTACATAAAAAATATAGGGGATTCCCATATGCCCCACTCCCTACCCCTCCCACACTTTCCCACATTAACAACATCTTTCATTAGTGTGGTACATTTGTTACAATTGGATCAACACATATTGAAGCATTGCCACTAACTGTGGATTATAGTTTACATCATAGTTTACACTCTTTCCCTCACAATTTTGTAAGTTATGACAAAATATATAATGGACTGTATCTGTCATCATTGATGTGGAGGCAGTGGCCACCGGAGGTTCTGAGGGGAGGGAGAGGGAAAAATAGGTGTAATATGGGGGAATTTTTGAGATGTTGTAAACCTTTTTAAATGCTTAAGAAATTAAATGTCTTCAAGTGGACACACATTTACCTTGATGTTGCAAATGAAAGGATTAAAGGGAAGTTTTAGGGAACCTGGGTTATTCTTGCCACAGTGGTTTGTGCCCAAATATGAAGGAAAAAATGAAGAGGAGAAAGCAGTAGCAGTGAGATACATTATGGATATTAGTTAAGGACTAACATCAATAGACCTGTTTTTTGTTGTTTTTGTTTTTTTAAGGAGGTACTGGGGGATTGAATCCAGGACCTCATTCATGGAAGCAGGAGCTCAACCACTGAGCTACACCCATTCCCCGTTAGACCTGGTTTTTAATTCAGTCTTTATCACTTAGTAGGTATGTCCTTAGACAAGGTAACTCCTTTAAGTTACTGTGTATAAAATGGGAATGGTTTAAACTGTCCTCTTATATTCTTTGATTATGGCTTTGTAAAGGAGCATAGATAGGTATAAAAACTGAGGTAATAAATATGAAAAAACATCAGTGGCAAAGGCTGTATAGCAAATTCAAGTAAGGGGAGTAACTGGGTGGATGTTTTAGATTAGGTAGTGGGGAAGTCCTCAGTGAGGATCTGAATGATAGGATGGACCAGCATAGATTTTTGGCTTTTTTGTTTATTTTTTGTTTTTGTTTTGTTTTTCATATTTGGTTTTGAGGGAGAACGCCCCACGCAGGAATAAATTTGGCAGTTTGAAGGACAGTATGGATGGAGCAGATTAGGCAATGGGGAGAGGGGCAGACTGAAGAGGTGACTAGAGGCTTTAGAACATATAGTACTTTGTAAGCCAAAATGAGGTTTTTGGCTTTTTACTTAAAATGTTAAAAGAAGCTTTTAGTGAGTTTTGAGTAAGGATGTAATGTGATCAGATTTACATTTTTAAAATGTCATCCTGCCTGTTCTTTGAAGAATAGAATTTTAAGGGAGAGACAAGTGTAGAAGCAGGGAGAGCAATTTGAAGGTTGTTTTAGTTCAGGTGAGCTATAATAATGGCTTACACTAGGGTGGGAGTATGAAGGTGGTGAATAGTTTTCAGATTCTGGATTTATTTTAGAATTGGAGATAGCAGAATTATTCATAGATTGGATGTGAGATGTAAGAGAAAAAGCAGTTAGAGATGACGTCAAGATATTTGGCTTGAGCAACTAACAGGGTGGATAGAGGTGGTGTTTCCTGAGATGAGAAAAATTGGGAGGAGATGTCATAGGGAGAAAAATCAAGAGATCTCTTAGAGTATGTTGAGTTTAAGATGCCTTTTAGACATCTAAGTGGAAATGAAAAAGAAGACATTTGAATACAGGTTTGGAGTTATGGGGTGAATCCAGAACTGCAGATATAGTTTTAGGAGCCATCAGCATAGGAATTATTTTTCAGGCCATAGGGTAGCTAAGATCACTTTTGAAACACATATAGGTGGGTATGAGCAGTGGAAAAGTACTGAGCTGTCGTGCAATCCAGTACAATATGTAGTGGTCAGAGGAGGAGGAGCCAGCAAAGGGGACTTAGGCAGTTAAGACGAAAACACCAGGACATTGATTTCCCAGAAGCCAAGAAAATGAAGTATTTTATCTAATGCTCCTGAGAGGCCTAATGAGATAAAAATTTAAAAGTGACTACTGGATTTGTCCACATGATGTGGACAGAGGTGACCATGAATAACAGCAGTCTAAGTGGAAGTTGGGGAAGGAAGCTCAACTAGAAGAATTGAAAACAAACTGATGAAGTGGAGACAACACTTGGAAACAGTGTTTGCAAAGAAAAGTTTGTTTTGATGTACACTAGGAAGTTTTAAAAGATTTGCTTTGACTTTTTCTCCTTTAAGGATGGGTGCTATTACATCCTAGTAATGATTTAGGAGAGAAGGAAAAATAATAATGCAGGGGAGGATAAGGAACAAAGTCACTGAGAAGACAAGAGCTGAGAAGGTCAAGAGCAGAAATGGTGAAGGGATTGGTCTTTGATAGGAACAAGGAGGGGAGAAGATGGGAGGGAAGGCAGAGAATGTGCATCCAGCTGCAGGCAGATTAGCCAGTTGTGTGGTAGGAAGAACAGGACAGCCTGATGAATTGCTTCTGTTTTCCTTAGTGAAAGCAGGAAAAGCAAACAAGCTATGGAAATGTAGGGTTGCTGGACAGTGCTGAGTGCCCACTTGAGATGTGTTCATGAATTTAAATTTAGAGTACATGATGTGCTGTTTTCTTCAGAAATATTCAGGGACACATGCAGAGGAAGATGGGGTGAAGGATTTAAGGGGTTTTGCAAGGGAGAAGTTACAAGGGTGGGCCGTAGGATCTAAACCTAGATAAGGAGAAAACAAGAAATTACATGTTGAGGGGGATGACAGAATGAAGATACTAAGACTAAGAGGCTAATTTCAGTAAAGAAACTATAATTAGAACTAATTTTTTTTAACCTACCCCCAAAGACCATTAAGATTAATTCAGTTATGTCTTTCCTCCCACCCACCTCATTTTGTCCAAGAAGTTTCAGACTTCCCATATGTGGAGGTTGAATTATGTACCCAAACAAACACATGTTCTTAATCCATCTCCCTGTGGGTGTGAACCCATTGCAAAAAAGTGTGGCCCAACTGAATGAGGGTGGGCTTAATCCAGATTCCTGCAGGCTTTATCAAGAGAACCCAGAAGTCATAGAAGAGAGGAAAGGAGAAGACATGGTTATATGATGGGAGGCAGAAATAGAAGTCAAGGAATCCAAAGAATTGCTGACAGCCAGCACCAGAACATGAGTCTTTGGGGAGAAAGCAAGCTTTGCCGTTATCTTGATTTGGGATTTCTCCTAGCCTCCAAACCATTAGCCAATAAATTGCCGTTGTTTAAGCCAACCCATTGTGGTATTTGTGATAGCAGCTCTGCCAACTTAGACACCATGTCATCCTTCATTATCTGGATTCATGGATTTGTACATATTCTAATTTGATCCAAGTTCCACACTACTTTGACTCTTCCTTCTCTTCCCCAATTGCTTCCATTGAACTTTCTGAAGCTTACAATCAGTAAAATGCCTTGTATCCTTAGCCTTTTCTCTGAAAGTTACTGTTTCCTTCTAAAGTGTACTGTTACTGAAAACTGGTTAGTCTTTGAATTCACTGCTTTATCAGTAACTATCTGAGGAAAAGAGGGGATTTATTTTTCCTCTGGTACTTTAGTGCTATAGGGCATGTTGGAGGATTTGGTGTCCTCTTTATGTACTGTTGCCATTTTAATTTTCCAATCTTCCTTATAATTTGAGCTCTTTTGAAAGAAAAAAATGCCATCAGGTTATATCTTTGCTACTCATCATTGAAGTGACTTTCTTCCTGATCACTCCCCCTCATTCATTGAATGTTTTAGCACTAATCTCATGCTCTTTCTTTCCATTACGATGTCAGTCACACTCTAGATAATTTAGCTTCCAATTGTAGATGATCCATGGCCTCTTGTTTACTTCACTTTCTACTTTTAGGAATCTGGTTCTCCACTTCTCAAGCAACCGCTCAC
>JAQZBX010061796.1:0-17033 GCA_029593785.1 Cabassous unicinctus
AACAAAACAAACAAAACCAAAAAAAAACACCTTCATTTTGATGGTGGAGAAAGCCAGTTTGAGATTAGGTGAAACATGAGGAAGCTTGAAAGTGATTCAGCATCCAGCCACAGTGGGGAGTGGGGGGTGGGATATTTACAGGAGTGGGTCTACAGCTTGAGTGATGGACTTACAGGCCTTCTTTTACCAGGGGCCGAGGGCAGTGCTGGAGGCTGGCTTTAGACAGTGTTATCATGGCCTGGCGTGTGCACGTCTAACAGCTGACACATCCGTGCTCTCTGATCAGATCCAAATCTGGATGTGAGTAAAAGGTATTTAGTCGATATCACCATGGAAACTGAGTTGCTTACTTTGGGGAGTCATAGCAGAGACAGCGCTGATGGTGAAGTGTTGGGGCAGTGGGCATAAATAAGATGGTGTCAGTTTTCACAGGAAAATATTCCCAGGCACGGTGGCCCTGCTAGGCAGAGGGACTAGGGGCCTCTGTTCAGCAGGAGACAGGCCAGTCTGTTTTGTTGATGGGTTATGTGTCTTTGCCATTGAGAGAGGGAGAAGAAAAAGGAGAATACACCATTAAAGCTGCTCTTGGCTTCATGGCTTGGACGTGTGCTTTTTCTCTAGGCATTTAGAGTTGGAATCCCAGCTATGTGACTTCTTAATAACAGGGCAAAATGTGCCTGGATCTTTTGCCTGCTTTCACAAACACTGACAAATTAAAAACTCTGAAGTTTCCAGCAAATCCCAAGCACTGTTCATTCCATAATAACATTTTTTTAAAACCCACATCCTCCCTACCCCAACTCTGACAGTAAATAAACCTTTTCTCCATATCACTCCCACCTTCATTAAGAAAATGAGTATCTTTGCATTAAGCTATATATCTGAAAATATTAAACACTTTTACAACGTGCTTCTTTGGCTGCTACTGGCATGGCTTGCATTTGGAAGAGTTAGATTTTTGTTTTGCTTTGGTTTTAAATTTTCTAGGCTTGTAAAATCTTCTAAGTCTGGCCCTTGAAATGAACTCAGGCTGAAAAATTCAAAATGTCTGGAAGCAGCCAACTTGCCAGCCTGGTTCGAGGGCATTCTGATGAATCACCTTTTCTCACAGGCTGTCTGCTAACCAGTCGTCATTTAGACTTTGAGCGGCTGAAAGGTATCCAGATGCTAAACATCACCAGGATTGGGAGGCAGGTAGATACTTCTGAAAGTGGCCAAGAAGAGCCTCCCCTAACTGGTCTGGGCATTTCCTCTCACTCCATCATGAGACATAGGGCTGGGTGACTACAGGCCAACATCCAACATCCCTAAAAAAGAAATCTTGATACAGACCTCTACAGAAAGTCAAATCCCACCACAGATTTGGCAGTGTAGCTCAAGTGATTAAAAAAAAAAAAGAAAAAGAAAGAAAAAGATACATTTTCCCTTTGCCTTTGTAACTTCCATGAGGTCAGTGGCTGAGGGACAAAACATGGAAGATGATTCAATCCTTTGAGAGTTGTGAACCATTTTAGGCATGATTGGTTATTGGATGCTCCAAAGTTGAGGAAGATAAGAGAGTGACACCTAGCTCCTACCCCCAGAGATTCGAAAGGAACTAGCTTTGACCATAAAAATCGAAGACTTAGTACAGTTGCTTCTCTTAAGCATTTACTTTTGGCTTGAGAAAATTACAGGCCTCTTTAATAAACAACTACAAAGCAGTCCTTGCCAAATACGGCCTGATCTAGGGCCACAGGGTTAGCTTAGGAGACAACTTTCTTGCCTAAAAATAAATGCATGTTCCTATCAAACATTCCAAGCATAGTTTACACATGAGACTTCTGAGTAGCTTCAGGCTCTGTGGGCTTTGTGGGTTCAGTTGTGTCAAAGTGTGGGCAGTGAGGGTCTTTGGGGGAGAGTGTTCCCTGCTTTGGAATTGGCCAGTGGCCAACAAGGAAATGAAATGACCATGTGCAAACCTTCTTCCATGTCATTTCTTTATTTTATTTTATTATTTTAATTTTATTTTGTAAGAAGCTCTAGATTCCATAAATGATACATTGAAAATATAGGGGGATTCCCATATGCCCCACCCCCTCCCCCTCCCACACTTTTCCCCGTTAACAACATCTTTCATTAGTGTGGTACATTTGTTTCCATTGATGAACCACGTATTGAAGCATTGCTACTAACCATGGTCAGTAGTTTATATTATAGTTTACACTTGGCACCACACATTTTCATAGGTTTTGACAAAATATATAATGGCCTGTATCCATCATTACAATGTCATTCAGAACAATTCCAGTGCCCAAAAATGCCCCATGTTACACCTATTCTTCTCTCTCCCCTCAGAACCTCTGGTAACCACTGCCTTTATATGAGTGTTACAAGAGCTTCCATTGCTAGAATAATAGTAAGTCTACTTTAGTCCACACTTGCATTCCCCTTATATTTGTTCCTTCCTCAATCTTGAGGATTTTAGGATGGTGATGCCCACTCTGTTTCTGATGGAGAAGGGGCCCATCTCATTTCTATATGTTGTTGACCTACTCACTGGCCAGGTGGGGGCTGGCGACAGATAGTCAACATGTAAATAATAAACAAGATAATTTCAGATAGGATTATGTGCTATAAGTTTAATAATAATAGCTGTTACTCTGTGCTAAGCACTATTCTAAGAGCTTTATGTGGAATGATGTGCATAATCCACAGAACACATGAAGGAACAGAGCCATGAAGTTCAAGCCACTTGCCCACATGGCAGTACCAGGAGTTGAACCTAGAAGTTCTGGCTTTCTAGCCTATGCTCTTGTTTCTACATTATACTATACTCTGGTGATCGGGAATGGCTTTGGGAGGGCATGGTGAGGGGAGGAGGGTGTCTGCAGAGATGACATCTTAGCTGTTCCCTAAAGGATGAGAGGCAGGGAGCCAAGAGAGTACTCGGGGAAGAATATTCCAAGCAGAGGGAACAGACTGTAAGCATGGAGGCCCTGAGGCATGAAAGAGTTTGGAGTAGTCAAGGAACAGAAAGAAGGGCAGTGCATCAGCCAGGGCCTGTGGAGGAGATGGGCATGGCCAGATCACTTGGTGCTTTGTTGCTGGAAGTAGGTTGAATCTACCTACAGATTCAACCTCTCTCAGACTCCACTCGACCAGAACATCATGCTTCCACAGCTGTGGCTGGCACTACAACCCTGTTGTCTCATGCCTCCAGACAGGTCAAACAAGAACTTGCTTTTAAAGTAGGAACTCCAGGACTGCATTACATTAAACCAAGCAAAAGTGTCAATTATCTCTGTGATCATTGCTTTGTTTGATGAAAGCATTGGTAACTTTTGCACCTTGAGTTTTATAGCACAGCACCGTGTACTCATCTGACTATGTAGTGCGGTTCTCTTAGAAAGCTTAACTTTTACCACATTAAAACCACATTCCAATCCCCTTGGTCCCACCAAGAGGCTATTTCTACCTGGTGAGATGCTACGTGCTTCACAAAGCATCTTCTATAAAATGTGGCACCCCCCCACTTTGAAGTAGAAAACCAGGAAACTGGGTCTTCTCCTAGGCCCTCCCCTTCTCTATAAATTCCTCTTCCATTTACTGAGTATTTCCCCTTGTTTCCTTTGGTCGGGTGGAGCTTTAGTTTGGGTGGTTCTAGTTCCGAGAATGAGACAGATATGCAGGTGGATTCACTCAGGCATCCAACTTTCTTTGCCCCACTAAAAGCCATTCCAGGAACATGTCAATTTCTTTTGGCCCATGGCTCCCCATGAGGCACAGCTTGTCAAACTAGTTATGTGGCTTTTACTCAGGGAGGGTGGAACAACTCCAGAGAGCTCAGGGCTATCAATGGGCAGTCTTGACTTTATATGCACAGCACCTGGCAAGAAACTTAAGTTCACGGATCATAAATGTCCATTGTGAACATGGGTTGGGATTCTTTCTGCCCTTCCCTTGATGAGATCCGGCAGCAGAACTCTTCCCTGTTGACAGAGTGTAAAGGAGCAAATGAATATGTAGGTGTCCTGTAATGGCACAACCAGCCCAGCTACCTCAGCTGGAAAGAAGATGGTGAGATTTCCATTCCATGTGAACTTGTTAAATCTTTTAAGTAACTGTATAGCAGGGGAGGTAAGTATGTGCGTTTCTTATCCTTATCCCTTTAAATACAAAAAATAAAATTTCCCCTTTATAAAATTGAATCAGAGTGGGAAGCAAGTGTATGGTGAATGGGAAATGTGTCAGATTATATTGAGTCCTACCCCACGTTTGGGGTGCAGCTGTAAATTTCCACGGTGGGTGGCTTATTATGCATTTATGCCGAGCTGAACATGTTCCAAATTGTTCCTGCAGATAGAAAAGAGTTTACTTATTTATTTATTTTTGGTAGGGGGCAGCAATCTTCATGCTGTAAAGACTTGCCTGGTCCTTTGAAAGATTTCAGCGGTCGCTGCTTGGGTAGCAGAATTAGGGGCTGCTGACCAACCCATTTTTTTTTTTTTGGTCTTCATCTTATAGCCAACCAGCATTGTGTGTAACATGAGTTGGGGCTTCACGGGCCATGGAGTCCAGCGCTCAGGTAGAAACCTGACCGCCAGGGCCAGAAGACATCCTTCACTCGGCCCCTCTGCAAAACAGAGCTCCACGCCCAGCCTTTAGGGGTATGAGAGAAACCGGAGCCCCGGCCCCTGCTCTCAGGGAGCGAGC
This sequence comes from Cabassous unicinctus, assembly GCA_029593785.1. Lineage (NCBI taxonomy): Eukaryota > Metazoa > Chordata > Mammalia > Cingulata > Chlamyphoridae > Cabassous > Cabassous unicinctus. Next base: position 4,696 of record JAQZBX010061796.1, read on the forward strand.
AAAGCCACATGCGGCACACCGACAAGCCCACAGCACTCTAGCTGTGTCCTGAGAGAGGAAAGGGGTGAATAAGGTCAGGTGGGGTCAGTCATGGAAACTTTCATAAAGGAGGTGAGTGTGCAGGAGGGGGGCCTTTCCACAGCTGTGGGCACGTGTCTGGGGCAAAGGTTTAGGGGATCCTGCATGTGCCATTGAACAACATTCTTCAGCTGCCTTTTTCAAGCAGTTCTACCAGTTCCTTCCCCTTATAAGCTTTGTTTTTTGCCGGGGGGGGGGTGTTCAGGTTTGAGGGGTAAGGCACCTTGCTGGGTAGATGTCAGCCATGCCTTGGAACCTCTCAATAGCAAGACCCCAGACTTTGAATCTGTACCCATTCACCTGTCCTGTCACTTTCACAGCTAGAGTGGGTGGGCCAGTCTCCTCTCCCCAGGTGGGACTCTGCTCTGACTGTCCCTTTTGAGGGATTTCTCTTCAGTATAAGATCAGGTTTCAAAAAAAGAAAAAGTAAAGAAAAAAGAGAAACAGAGACTCAGAGACTCTCTTCTGATGCCCAGGGGTCTCTCTATGCCCTATGCTCATGGCTCCTCAGAATGTGTGAGGCTGTACACTGCCACCTGGTCCAGAGGGTCAAAGTGGGAACAGTGGTTCTGTATTGAGAACACCGAAATGAGTGCGGTCAACTGGCTGACTGGCTTGGCATGCCACAGTTCATATGCTTCTCCCTGGAATGAGGCTAGTTTAAAAGCATTCTGCCTTAAGAGCTTATTCTGACCTGCCATGTTAAGCTTTTAGGTGCTAGTCTTTTCTTTAAATGCCTTAGAGTTGGCTTGTGGAACTTAGCATTCCTGTCCCAGGAAATACTCCAGTGTTTTTAAAACTTTCAAACAAACAAACCTTTCAGATGCTAATGGCCAAACATGTGACTCAAATGCTACAGTGCCCTTGATATGCTTTTCCAAAACTGCTGACATACTTGAGTTGCCTTCTGGCCCTACAGTGAGATAATACTGGAGTAGCTAGTCCATGCCTCTTTCTTTGCCATATGGCTTCAGGTTGGAGGTTTTTCCCCCCTTTCAACTGATGAGTGAGGGGTACCAAATTGCTGTGCTTGTACAAGTAAAGTAGTGGCCAAAACCATCCAGTAGAACCTGGTTTCCATCTTGTAGATGGCCTGGGATCAGGACATTTGCTGCAGAAGGATTTGGCTGGGAATGGTGAAGGTTGCAAGTGTCGCTGGATTGTACTAGTTTCTGTGCTTGGGCATTGAAGCACTGCTTGTGCTGGGAAGAAGGGAGGGCCATAGGATATCAGGACAGCCACTTTCAGTTTTCTTTTCTACCTTGTTCAGGCTTCTAGGCAAAGTTTGCCTGACAGTCCTTAAGAAGTACCTCTACCGGCTCCTTGAAAGGCAGAGGTTAGGGAGAGGGATATGCTTAGAGCAGAGAACCTGGGCCCATTACTTGTAGTTGGGGAGTGTATTGCTTTACCCCCACTCTTGGAGAGGTTACTAGGGGAGAAGTTGCAGGATATTCGGGCACAGGAAGCTTCTCACATGAACCCCGGGGCTGAGAGGACACGCCTGCTCAGCCAGTGGGTTAGCGGAGAACACCCAGCGTACCTTCCCGACATAAAGCAGCTCAGATGTCACTAGGATGCAGGCTGTCTCCTGGCCCAAGTAGCTGCAGCCCCGGAGGGGGTGTTGGGAGAGCTGATGAAAGGTGTGGGATGGGGGAGTGGCAGGGTCAGGGCACAGTCTTTAGAGGGAGGCAGACCTGGTTCCCCACTTGTCTCTTGTACTCACTGGCTGCAGGACCCTGGGCAAGTAACTGGGAGTCATAACAGTACCTACCTGACAGGGTGATTCTGAGGAGTAAATGAGATACATGGTGGGTGCAGAGCACTTGGCACAGTGCCTGGCACATTGTAAGAGCTCAATAAATGTAGCTTCTCAAAATTATTTCAGCAGCTCACTATCCTGAATCCAGGTGGGCTCTGCTGCTTGAGTCTTCTCTTCAGAGGGGTTGAAAGACCCAGTTTAAAGCTGCCGCTCAGTAGAAAACCAAAACATACACCCCCTTTTCTGAAGTTTCCCCAGGGAGCTCCAAATCATAAACTCAGCCAGCAACTTCAAAGAAGCATCCTCTGTCAAGTGGCTACATGCAGTCAAGCGGCAAGTGACATAATGTAGCCCTCTCCCCGGCCTCTGCATCCATCTGGGCCTCATTATCTGGGAGGTGGCTTCTTGCTTCAGAATTTTGAGCCCTGAACAGTTTTATGTCTGGATGAGCCATAGGCAGCACCAGGAAGGCTCTTTCATGAGTAATTCAGCTTGTTATTAAGCTTGGTATCAGCCCAGGAGCTCTTTCCCTGGGTCCCTTTCTTTCCCTGCTTCTTTTCTCCCCAAAGCAGAAACAAACAAAAATTCTTTATCAACTCAGTTTGAAACAACCCACAGCCTCGAGCCAGGCTGCCTTCTCCTTGACTGGTAAGTGATGTTGAAACAGGAAGTGCTTCCCGCTGATAACCCCAAAAATAGCTGGCCAGAAACGCTGTCAAGCCATGCCTAAAGGTGTTCAGGAGCCGGCGTCCAGCCGCTCACCTAGCCCCCGGAGTTAGGAAGGCTTAGTGAAGCTGCGCCCGCTGGAGGCTGCCTTCCCCGCAGTGCTGCTCAGGCCTGCTCTCCATCCTCTCTTCCTCCTTCCTCCGGGACCCCTTTCCTGGGGTCACTTCCTGATGCCATTCCTCAGCTTAGCCCCTATCCCCCCCAAAAGCAATCACATCCACAGCCTAATAAGGCAAAAGAATGAGGAGAATGTCCGCCTCCCGGCCTCTCCCCTAACAGGGCCCAGGCCCACAGCAGATTTGGGAAATGTTAAGATGGAATGACAGCTGACTGAGGAGGGGGCTGCACAGCCATTTGGCAGCAAGCAGGACCCTGCGGGGGGTGGGGTGGGGGAGTGGAGCAGAGCGGAGAGGGGAGACTGATCTGGCCACCCGGTTTGCACTTTCCAAATCAGGCTGCTGACACCCTTCACACACACAGAAAATGTGTATGGAAAGTAACAGCCTGAGTCAGCTGCATTTCCAGTTGGGATTTGCATGCCGGGAGAACAAGCAATCCAAACAGACAAGTCCACAGTGGGAGCCTGCTCACAGAAATCTCCCCTCTGTCACAGTAAGGACTGCAAATCCAAACACTTTCTGCCTTTGAGATGAGCAGTTTTCTTCCCCTTGACTGTGCCAGGGTTAAATTAGCCCGGGTGTTAATTAAAACTTGTCAACACTTGGAGTGGGGCCCCCCAGAAACCTGTCACCCCTCCTACATCATTATCCCAGGCGAACCAACCCTCTGAACCAGTTTCCACTCTCCACTGTGGGGAGGGAGACATGAGCCCCTCTCTGCTGGGGCCCTGGAGGAGGGGGCTGACTGGGTAGAATCTGCTTTGTTTTGGAAGGTCAGACTTGGCAATTAACCTGAACGCCTTGGGGAGGGGCCAAGGAGAGCAGCAGGGCTGAGGGTGTTCCAGTTGCTAATTATCAGCAAGCATGAGGTCATCCGTAAATATATCTCATTCTTTAGCTGTAATTAAGGTGCTTATTAAAAAATGCAGGGAAGTTTTTTTTTGTTTTTTGTTTTTTTTTTCCCAAAAGGAAAAACACACACACACACACACACACACACACACACACACAAAGCCTTTGTTTCGACTTGACAGGATGGCTCAGAACAGGCTGAGGACTCAAGGCACAGGGCTAGTTTCCTGTCTTAAGAGCCTTGACAGGAAATTCACTGAAAACAATATTGGTGACCCTGCCAAAGAGCCAAACCTGGGGTGATGTCATTGTTCAAAGTTGCCACCGCCAAGCCTCTGGCCTTGGGGGAGGAGGGTTGGTGGGATTAAGAAAAGAGCCTGTGAATGTGTGTGTGTTTAGCTGTTGCTGGAAGAGGCAAGACAAGTAAGAGGCTGGTGGGGGAGAGAGCATAAGAGGAGGTCTGAAATATTCTTAGCTAACTTTGACTTTCCTTGTTTTTGCAAGTTTAAAAAATTTTCCCTTACTATTTTTGCTCCTTAAAATACTGCTGCTTTTTCAGAGACAGTCTTTTCTGAGCTGTTCCCCATTTAGCACTTTCTTGGGTAACTGGCTGTTCTAGTCCTGAATTTGTGGCCTGCAAGGCAGGCTGTGAGTTAGGCCCTAGGTAAATGCAAGCTAGCTTTTCTGAGGATGACAGCCTCCATTGTTAAAAAGTGTGGACGCTGAGACACAGAACTAGTTTAATGTATCTGTTTCTGCCACAAAAGCCATTTGGGAAAAATACCCGATGCCAGTAGGTTGGCATCTATAAGTTGCTAATCTTCCCATTTGCCTGCAGGAACCGTCTGGAGCATCTCTGAAAAAAGAACATGCTTTGCATCTTGTCATTTTTTCTGTGGCTGGAAGTCTAAAAGAGATGCATAAATACATTCTTAAAATGAAAGCAACAAAAATAAACGCAAACCAGCCCTGCGTGAAGACATTAATGCAAAATATGCGAGCTGGCTTGCTATTTATATGGCAGAGGGCAGTCGTAGGAAGATCCAGGCTGGTGAAGGAGAGTTATGTCCTTTGAGGTGTCTGCTCCTTCAAATTCCAAATAAACCATGGATGATTTACTCAGTGTCTTGTTTCGTGCTTTGCACAGCCCGGCTTTTTGATAGAACCAATGGCCTCTGAAATGCTAATGCAGGATCAGGATATGGTTTAGAGTGACCTCTTCCCTTCTCTCCCCCTCCTTAAAAAAACATTCTAACAGTTTTAGAAGGAAGTATGAGGATTAAACAAGATACGTTTGAGCCAGATACGTTTCCTGTGGATGCAATGGAAGTGAATTGACTATTAGGATGTCTTGCAGCTCTGACATTGGCCTTTGGTTTACTGTTCACCAATCAACTTATTTTTTATTTTTTATTTTTTATTTGTAAAATGATATATAATACATATGCATATATAACCAATCAACTTAAATAGGCCCATTGACATTACTTTCCTGGGTTCTGGTTCAAAAAGTATCTTCCCATTGCGTTACGTGTGTCTAGGAGTACAGGTGTTCAGGGCTTCCTCCCTCATAAGTTAGCCTCCAGGTGAGTCCTGGCCGTTTGGTTCCTGGATTGTGGTTTTATAAGCACCCCAGGCTAAGTCACCTTGGGATCCAGCTTTTTCTCAGTTCCTGGCATGGGACCGGTTGCTGGAAAGGGATGAGTGCTGAAGGGCTGGGAGATCGAAGGAAGCAGGAAACCAGTGTGTGCAGGTGTCGCCCATCAGTGGCCTCTCTAGAATTTCTCCAGGGGCCCACATAGGTGGCCTGGTCTGGGTTGGAGTGAATGGGCAAGGCTAGGGGACTTGTCTTGAAGCTGCGAGCCTGCTATTTCACTTAGATTGCGTGTGTATTTGGGGCAGTCGGGAAGGAGCTCGTGGAGGTTATGGTGGGGGTAGAATGGCAAAAGCCACAACCATTGCCTGGGAAGATGGTTGCCTTTGGATTGTTTGAGTTGCTTGCTTGTTTCAGGAGCTGCCTGCTTTAGTGCAGTTGTAGCCCCATTTTTGTGGTAACTGCCAGGAAGTGGAGCCCAGTGTGGCCTCAGGAAGTTGTTGAGGGTAGCACCATTTTTTTGATGTGCTGGTAACAGTACCAGGGCTCACACCCTGGGCTTAGCCCTGGGCTTTTGTTCTTTGGGTCACTTTGGAAATCATCTCATGAATGCTGGCTCACTTGTTCCACAAAGGAAAGACTTAGCTTGAAGCAGGAGTTGGGGGAAAGAGGGAGAGGCCATTGCAGGCCAGCCAAGAATCTCAAGGCTCAGCTTCAATGTATGGAAACTTTAGTACTTTTTTGATATTTAGTTGGAAATAGCTGTTCACTTTTAGCACCAATTGGGAAGTGTTGGCAGTGAAGGGGGTCGTTCCTGGGGACCCGTAAAGCCAGCATATCTGGTATTTCTAACATTTCCCTAACCACACCTTTCTCTTGGTTTGCCCCCACCTCCACCTCCCAGCCCTACTGTTTGGATAGGGTACCTGGAAAGAACGTCTCCTAGGTCCCCTAGGAAATTTGGTGTTTCAGTCTCAGTGAAATTGGGGGGTCCCATAAACACCACCCCACCCCCACTTCCTATGGCTCCGGGATTTAGGGCATCTATGGAGCACAGGAGCATGGTGAGGGAGCGTGGATGTCAAGAGAAGCTGGACACCGAGCTGAGGCAGCTCTACCTATGTCCCCTTTCAGGAACAGTCAGGACAGCAACTCAGTCCTGGCATATAGCTTGTCACTCGGGGGTGATCCTGTATTTGGGCCAGTGTGCGGGGAATGGTTGCAAATGGCCCTGGATTATGCTAGGGCAGGTGACAAAAATGAGTGAAGTAGCCTGGATGAGGACTGGGGCAGCCACCATCCAGTTCTAGCCAATTGTGACAAGGTGGGAATGGAGTCCTGGGACTTCAGTTCTCAAGAAGCTGGAAATTCATAGTTTTATTTGGCAATTAATTCAACTTAAAACACACACAACAAAAACCCTGCAGGCCTTACAGAAAGGGGCCTATTTGGCCCCTAGAACTACCCATTTGTGACCTCTGACCCTGGACATTTGCATGGTCTTGGTCCTGTTTCTGCCTCTCTCTTAATTTCTTTCCTCTTGACTGAATTGCTGCTGTTAATCTTCTTACCGAGAGGGAAGATATCCGTTTGCTTTGTTTCTCTGATGAAAGGTGATTTAAATGAATAGTAGTAAAAAGGGTTTGTGTTATCTGTGGTTTTCCATCACCTGAACTCTCCCCTCTTCCCATTATCATAGATAATTAAGAGTTGGCTCCTAAAAATTCCTCTGTAATATACATATCTTTAAGATCTGGGTCCATGTTTCTGTGAACAAAAATAGTGGAAAGTTTTTTTGCTTTGTTTTGTTTTGTTTTGTTTTTAGAAGGCTCCAAACAGCACTTTCATACAAAAACAGCTCTTCTGCACACACAATAACCTGGTGAACAGTGCCAGCCTTCCAAACTAACTACCGGTTCCAAATCTGCACCCAACTCAACTGGCAGATGTATAGAAATACATATTTAGGATTGATCACTTAAATTTGACTTCTGAAAGATTTTGGCAGTCCAGGTCTTGTGAAAGAGATCAGTTCTAAGAGGGCACTCCCTGCTTAGCTCTGTGTAGATGGAAAAGCCAGAACACATTTCCTCCTGATACGAGAGTTGATGGACTGCAGAAAAATGGGCTATAGTAGGTGTGCAATAAATTTGTTGACTTGTGGAAAAAAATTGTGTAATTTTTTCCTAAGCTCTTATTGACTTCTGTTAATTGGATTAATAGCCCCATGGCAAAGAGTCCTTATCAGACTTTACATTGGGAGCTGTCTGTCTGGGAAAAGCCAGGAAACTCTCCACAAAGGCATCACCGTCAACTTTAACTTTTTTGGGCTCTGTTTGAGCATTTCCTGGTTCGATTGTTTTCTCAAGCTGGCCTTGAGTCCTTAGATGTTATTCGTGTGCCTAGAATTAGCTGGAGGAAAAATGGTTGTAATGCTTTGCATTGCTCACTGCCTCTCTGTGGATGGAAACTCTCTCTGCAAGGGAAAGGACTTCCTACACAGAAAAGCAGCTGGGCAGAGAAGACTTCATTATCCCGCTGGCCTATCACGTGATTCCGTGATTCCAGCAGGGCCCTCGCTGTTCTAAAGCAGTTTGGATGAGAAAGTTTGTAGCTTTCCATGCACTTGCAATCCAAGTTCCCTAAGGATAGGGACCAGAATGGTGGCCTTCGCTGCCAACCATGTGGATCCTCTGAGGTGTGTTTGTTACATGAGGGTCTACTTTTTGACCTGTGTCCTTTTCGGTGGATTTGGAATGAGTGGAGAAGGAGGAAATGAATAATGGAGGGGAAGGGAGAGGTAGAGCAACGGCATGAGGAAACGCCCTCTCACCATTTTTTGTAATAATTAATCCCAGCATGACTAAATGGAGAGCATCCATCCATTCAGTATTTATCCTGCAAGACATCATTGGAAATGTGCTGCAAGCAAGACACTGGATAAAGAGACATCCTCATTCCTAGCCTTATTCCTGTCCTCATTACTATGCTCATGGAGTGCATAGCCTCATGGGTGAGTTAGGCATTAAACAAAGAAACCCCCCAAAATAGAGTGATCCAAATTGTGATCACTCCATGAAGGGAAAGAGCAGAGCCCTGTAAGAGGGTCCAGCAGCTGCTTCCCTTAGGTTGCCTGGGAGCTGTTGAGGAGGCCTGTCTGAGATGGTGACAGTGAAGGCTCCCTAGGGCGCGCAGGAGCCAACCAGGCAGAAGGGGCTGGGGCCAAGAGGGGCCAGGCCAGGAAGGTGGCAGCCCCAGAGCATGCCTCTAGGGAGGATTTTATTCTAGCTGCAGTGGGAAAGCATTGATTCCACGGTATTTCTTGCACGCCAGTCACTTGTAATAGTCACACCAGGGGAAAAGACAGACAGAAACAGCCTTGCCCTCCTGGGGCTAGCAGTCGAGTGGAGGACATGGAAGCATGTCCTTTTGTTTGCTTGGATAGATCCAGCAACAGCTAATTGAGGTATATCATTATATACGTCAGCTTTTTCCTCATATCAGCCTTGTGTTTTTATCCCCACCTTACAGAGGAGGAAACAGGTTCAGAGAAATTCCGACACTTGCCTACCGTCTGACAGAACCAAGACTCAAACCTTGCTATTCTCCTCTTAGGTTATGCCTCCCACTTCAGAACTGAGTGACTGACTCTCCTGTCTGCTCGTTTCCAAGCCCTGGTAGTAATATCAGGCCTTCGGGGACCCTTAGACTTCAGGCACATGATGGAGCACAGAACCTATGATTCAGGTGCTAGAGGATGGGGCTTGGCGATAGGAGGGAAGCTGTGATATCTTTACTTCACTGGTCCCACAGTCATGCTGGTCCATGGGCATTTCTCTTTCACCTTGGTGTCTATTTTTTCTTTTCTTTTTCTTTTTCTTTTTTTTGTGTGGCTTAAAACAAAAACTACTTATTCTTTATGATTCTGATGGTGAATCAGGCTTAGCTGGGTGCTCTACTCCACGTGCTGTAGGAGACGACTCAGGGAGCTGTGTCCATCTGAAGCAGTGTCCACGGAGCTGTAGGACATCACTCACAGAGCTGTGTCCACCTGGAGCTGTAGGACACCACTCATGGAGCTGTGTCCACCACCTTGGTGTCTTAGACGGGAGATGAGCTACACGTCAGAGGGAACCTTTCTAATCAGCAGTGAGGGATTGAGTTAGCTCTGGCCAGTTCTTCTGGGTTCAGTTGTCTATTTATGGCTTGATCTCAAGGAACAGGTGATGGCAGTAGGAGTTGTTGCTAGTGGGAGGTGCCCAGCCACATTCCTTTGTGGACAAGCACAAACTAGTTACTTTTTAAATCAAAGGTCTGAAACCAGCCAAATAATTAATCCCCGTCTGAAAAGCATATGGTGAGAGTATAGCCAACCTGGCTTGGGTGTTGCCTTCTCAACTTTGTTGCTTTTTAATAAGCCTAGAAATATCTCTCAAGAGGGAGGATATTTGTGAACATCTTGATCCGTGTTCTTTATGGCTGACGGTGGAGGCCTCAAGCTCTCGGAAGCGCTCATCCTGTTGTCACGGGTGCTTTGACTGATGAGGTGCTGGGCAGAGATCTCAGCCCATCCCAGATTTCCTGATGAAAGGTCAACTGGATGGGCCTGAAGAGGCCTCGTAGCAGTGAATGAGCAGGGCCAGGACTTGGAGTGAGGGGGGCTGTGTGGGCACAGCTGGGCCAAGCAGAGGTCTGCGTCTGCACCCAGTGTGCTCTTGGGCTCTGGGTGCTGCTTGCGGTTCTCTCCTGCATTGAAGGCTGTAGGCTGGGTTTCTGGAGCACAGGCTGTGACTCTGCTACTCACTGCTGGAGGGACCTTGGGCAAGTAAGCCTCAGTTTCCTCAGCTACGAAACAGGGCCCAACAGGATTGTCAGGCTTTAGTGAGTGATGGAATGGTGTGGAGAATGTCTGGTACACTGTCAAGAACCAGTAAATGGTGGCTGTTTTAATTTATTACTCTGCCTACCAAGATGGGGGCTGGGTTGGGATCTGGTCGTCTGGGATCTGGAGTACAAATAAGGGTGATTGGGAAATTAGGGGTCAGGGAGCCCTTCAGCTGGGAAACTGCAGCCAGAGAACTAAGGCAATAGAGATGTCTTGTGATATCTAGATTTGAAGCCAGCTGCTCTTTAAGACTGACCCTGGGCAAGCAGATGTGGCTCAAGCGATTGGGCTCCTGTCTACCATATAGGAGGTCCAGGGTTCGATTCCCAGGGCCTCCTGGTGAAAAGCAAGCTGGCTCGCGCGGAGTGCTGGCCTGCGCAAGTGTGCTGGCCCTCATGGAGTGCTGCCCACGCAGACAGCTGGCGCCGCAAGATGATGCAACAAAAAGAGACACAGAAGAGAGACAATAAGAGACGCAGCAGACCAGGGAGCTGATGTGGCACAAGAGATGGAGCGCCTCACTCCACTCCGGAAGGTCCCAGAATCGGTTCTCGGTGCCTCCTAAAGAGAAGACAAGCAGACACAGAAGAACACAGAGCAGACAGCGAGCACAAAACTGTGTGTGTGTGTGTGTGTCTGTGTGTCTGTGTGTCTGTGTGTGTAAATTCCGCCCCCCCCCCAAAAAAAAAAAAAAAAGATTGACCCTGAATGCCAACAAGTTCAGCTGCTGGATATGTAAGCAGTAAGCATTTAAGGGGTCTTAGAAGAGATTCCTAGAAAGAAGCAGCAATCCCTTACTCATCCCAGTTGTCTCAGATGCAGGTGGCGGGTGGAGCCCCTTGGTTTAGCATCCATAAATCAGGCATTGCTGGGTGGGAAGCTAAAGCCAGGAGAAGCCTGTGTTGTGTCCGTGCTGCCCTGCAACGGGGCTGAAGACCCTGCCCAGGGAGGCCAGTGGGCTGACGGGGCATGTGCAGAGGCTAGAGGAGGCATTGTGTGTCCTGCTATGTGCTGCGTGTGTCCTTCCCTCTGGGAAGCCTTCACCCCAGGCACAGCCTCTGAGGCCGGATGTAGACAGCAAACAGGCCTGGGAAGGACTAAGTGTAGCTTTTCATCTCGGGAAGCCCTGAGGCCCGGCTGGGTCTCCTGCAGCAGCCCCATTGTGCCTTAGCAGAGCCTGCTAGGTGCCCTTGCTCCTGGGGCACCAGTGGAGAACCAGTGAAGTTTGAGCCTCAGCTTTCTCATGGTCTCCCTGCATCCACTCTGGCCTCTCCAATCCATTTGCCACATGCTGGTCAAATAACATACTGTTTGAAACGTGCTCAGTGTCGCCTTGCCAGCAGGATCAAGTTGGCAATCCACTGGGCCTGCGGGGTGTGTTCTGCTCATCTCCCCAGCTTCCGACTTGCCTGCTCCGTCGTGTTCACTGTCCCCAGACCCCCCAATGCCCGCTGCTTCATGATCTCCCCTGCCTGGAGAGATGTGCCTGTGCTCGTCTGGCACTCCCTTTCCCCCTCCACACCTCACCCCTCCTCACGCTTCTTCGGATCTCATTTGATACTTTACTTTGTTTGGGAAAGTCCGGTCTGACCCCTCCTGCCTGGGTTGGGTCCCTCTCTTAGGGCCGTACCTATCACCTCTACTTCTTTCAATTCCAACCACCTTTTGCTTTCTCCATCCCCCATGACACTGTGAGAACAAAGCCTGCATCTGTTTTGTCCACTGCTGTGTCCCTAGCATGTGGGACAATGCTTAAATACAGGTGCTCAATGAAAAAATATTTATTGATGAATGGATAACTAGCTAGCCTGTCAGGCAGAGAAACAGACCTGCTGCTCTTCCATTCAGAGAACATCATTGGAATTTCTACTCATTGGATTGTTTCCCACGGGACAGGCAGCGCCTGTGCTTGGAATAAGGGATAGAGATTCATTACCCCCAGCCCCTCCTCTGAGAAAGAGGCCACCAGTGCTGTCCAGTCCCAGGTCACTTCTGCAGGCCAGTTGAGCCTCTTCTAAAGGCTGGTGCTGGGCTTAGCTCTGTGCTCTGGAAGGTCATATGAAGTCCTCCCTTGGGATCCTCCCAGGCCCCAAGGGTAGCCAGCTGTCCTCGCAGGGTTCTGCTAGTTAAGAAACACAAGCAGGATGCTTTTCGAGTGGGGGAAGGAGGAAAAGTGGGAAAGCAGTTGTTAGAATGGAATTCACCCTATGTTGTGCAATACTGACTGTGCCAGGTGTTCATGCACTGTGTGCCAGGCACGGGGCTGGGCACCAGGGATACGGTGGTGACAAGACTAGAGACAGTCCCTGACCTCAAAATAATGCA